>JAWDGP010000659.1:0-2500 GCA_033675545.1 Elysia crispata
CAGCAGCAGTAGCAGGATGAAAAAGGATGTGTGGCCTTTTTTTGTCATTAAAGGATATAGTAGCAGATTAAAATTACATATATTTTTAGGATTACAATGTAAATTTATTGACCATTGGTTAAAAAATATGAATAGAATAATTAACGTAATGATAGTATATATTTCACATCAACAATGGATTGTAATTGTTGAAAATAAATGTTAACAATATACAGTTTCATTCTTTTTTAGAATTTCTATTTTTTTCGTTTTGAACGATTTAATATGCTCAATTAGAAGGGAAAAATATGATACCAATAAACTAGAGACTCAATCAGGTGAACTTGGGACTTTTTGCATATGTGGTACAATGTTAATTTAAACTAATCACAATTTCTTTTTACATACGAGAAGACCTACATTAAAATTAGCTATAATAAATGTCTTGACAATACGGTTCTTAAAAAAAAGTTCAAAAGCAAAACAAAAACATATGTTTCACATAAAAAAGAAAAGTAGCTTTCGATTTAAAAAAGAATAAGACTAAAAAACATACACATACAATTGTTTTATAATATTTTATTGTATATTATAATTACATTTTCCATATTTTTTCCATGATAATCTCTCGTACTTCCTGTGTTTACAAAAGGATTATTGTATAATAATATTCTGGACTTTTTATGATTGCTCTTTTTTTTTAGATAACACAGAGTCTAGCGGTATGTTTATTTATGATCTTTTATGACGCATAAGATACAGTGTGTACCTCAACTTTATCTAATAAAGCATCGTGTCCACCTGGATGGCATACAACAAAACATCTCAATCTTGCATTAAGCTGTTCTTGTCAAGGAAATCATGGGATGATGCTAGAAAGCATGCCAAGCTCAAGGTGCAGATTTGTTGATCAATTACAACAGGAAAAAGAAAAACTGATTTATGGTATTCTTCGCTTATAAACGTTTTATGTTTATTTTTCTACTTGTGTTATAGTACCCAACTTTATTTTTAGAAACGCAATGTTTTGGAATAATTCGGTTATATGTTACATTTCTATACTTACTTTATATAATTATAATGAACATAAAATATTTTGCGGTTAACTATTGGAGAAACATTATTATGTGTTTTGTTCTTTTTTCTGTCATAATACCAAAAACTGATTTAAATAGGGTGGAATAATATTACATTTCACCTTTTTGGAATAAGAGATATGGAACACAAAGTATTAAGTTAAGAAAGTAAGCAAGTATTCAATATATATATATATATATATATATATATATATATATATATATATAGCCAAGAAAAAAGTATGTAGTTCACAAGGAATCAAAGCGAATGTATATATGTTATGTGAATCAAGTCGTTAGTAAGTTTGAAAGAAAAAAACCGCTTTATTAAGGTATTGATATTCAATTTGAAAAATCATGAATTAAAACCATTTGAAGTAATTGACTTTTATAATTTTGAATTAGGTTTTTGTCAGTTTGGACAATTTTGTGACCGGACGAAGAAAATTTGAATTAACAATTATAAAGGTGGCTTCTTTCAAAATGTTTTCATTCGTTGAATTTTATAGAAGAAAGATACACACTTCTGGATTGAGGCATGCTGGATTGGGCTCAACGACCGAAATCATGAAGGCAGTTTTACTTGGCTAGATGACAGACAAAGGTTAGAACCATAGCTACAGCAACCTACAGCTATGAAGTTTACAGGTTCTGTTAGGAAGTAATTCAATGAATTTTACATAATATATTGCCGGTATAGGATTTTGCTTTATCGTTTGTTTGATATTTTTTAATCCACTAAAAAGTGTTTAACCAATCTATCGAGAACGCAGAAAAAATTCCAGTATATAGTTTTTTTTAATTTTGTATCGCCCCATTCAAGTGCTCAATTTTTTTTCTAAACTGCAATTCGTGCGAATGACTTACAAAGGAAAAACAACCAAACAACTTCATTGTATTTTTGTTCAGATAATAAATCTGCCCTGGTATCGTGGTGAACCGACAGGAAATCAAGAGGACTGTGTGATTGTGAAGAACACGCGTATTCTTTATATTTTTCTCTTTGACGAAACCTGCTCGAAGACAAATTTCTACATTTGTGAATTTTCTCTAGGTAACTGCTTATTAATTGTTCAATATTTTATAAAAAAACAACGTAAACTTAATTAAATTAAATACATTGCTGACACAATAATGATGATATTCTTAAACCTTTGCACTTTCTTATCCTCGAATCCTGGATGTATTGATTTTTTTTCGAAATAAACTTCTTCTTAAGTCTGGAGGCTTAAAAAGAGAAGCCTTGAGAAAGAAATGAAAGAAGAATTATCTGGGCCTAAATAAGGAGGAGATGGGAAATAGGCGTTTTATATGGATGAGATGACGAACCGACGATATTAAGATACTCTAGCGCCACACACGTAGAATCAATTATGGAGCAGGTGTATATAATCAGTAAAGGAAGTCATAAACTTGTACATGATTTTTTAATCATCGTAATGCAT
>JAWDGP010000659.1:7500-20445 GCA_033675545.1 Elysia crispata
TAAGTTTATTTTATTATTGTACCAAATTCGTTGTCTTGGTTACAGAATGCACTAATAACAAGTTTGGAGCAAACTGTTTAAAAAGCTAATAATCGCAATTGCGGGGGATTAAACAGCACCTGCGACCTGACGCAATGGAATGTGTACCGATGGTTGTGATGATGGATTATCAAGGGAGAAAAATGCGAAGCTCGTAAGTAGATATTTTTTCTGCTTTTTAGTTTTTGAATTTTAAATAATACATTTTAAGTATTTTATGGGTGTATTTACTTTCAAGATTATTTGCTTTTTGAATTTATTTGGATTTAAACTCTAACCGTGCATGTTTTAGGCTATTTAAAGAAGAGGGAATTGATTGCATCCTTTCAATTTTTGAAACTATTTATCTCGAGATCAAGCGTGCGGGAAAAATAAAAGTTTGTGAGTCGTCCGTCACCACTTTCACATTCTTAATTTTGAATATAGTCAATGTGTCCTGCATTTTCAGATGTGTCAATATACATTTTAAGAAGGAAAAATACTGGTACAGGGCCTATGTTTTTTTACAGATTTAACGTCTCAAATATAATTGTAAAACCACAAAAAACAAAACATTTGTTTAAAAAGAGAGAGGGAAAATAATTTCCTTCCACGCAGCATGTAATAAATGACCATTTCCAACAAACTGTTCAGAAATTTGTAGTAAACAGTGTCTTGGACTAAACAATAACTGCAACAAAGTCGTAAAGGCTTTTAGTTTTGCATGCACTGATGGATATGAAGGAGAACGATGTGAAAATCGCCAGTAAATTAGAGATTCTGAAAGCGTATATATGATTATTAACAAGCACATTGAATGTTATTTTCACGCCTGT
Organism: Elysia crispata; assembly: GCA_033675545.1. Classification (NCBI taxonomy): domain Eukaryota; kingdom Metazoa; phylum Mollusca; class Gastropoda; family Plakobranchidae; genus Elysia; species Elysia crispata. Next base: position 8,355 of record JAWDGP010000659.1, read on the forward strand.
AACAAAGATAAAAAGATATTTGAATAGGCAGGGCGTTTTTGTTTGCTTCATATAAAGAAGAGGCATGGGTTATCCCCATTTTGCTCATTAAACTTGATTAACATTAACGCAAAATTATTGTATATTAATTGTACAAGTGAAAGAAATTGAAGTACAACTTTAATCCTAGGTAATGTTATAAAACATACTTCTTTTGACGTTATATTAACGATTTCATGTTTTATTTTTTGGGTTTAATCATTTCTAAATCAAATGTTGTTCAGCTTTCAAGTTAATCAAAATAAGTCATTTAACTTTATCAAAATTTCGTTTCTATATGAAAAAAAAATGATGTGTATAAAATAGACAACTTTTTACTGTATCAATGTTTTGAACACTGAGAACAATTTGAGTCTTCTTACAGTTGTCATTATCATTTTAATTAGTAAGGAAGCTGATCACTAAAATAACCTAGACTTTAGTTCAAATATGGGATCTATCAAACATCTTTTTAAGTAAAAAAAGTATAAATCAATCCATTTCGATGTCTTTCTCGATAATATTCGTCCACGCATCTTTCCATGGTATCCTTTATGTGCATTTTGATAACATCGTCCTACTTTTAAACTAGTGGGTTGTTAATCCAATATCTTCAAACGATTTTTTTAATCTTGTGTTTTTCCATTGATCATTCGAACTGTAATAAGATGTTCTTTTTTTTCTCTTGTACAAAAAAAAAAAAAAAAAAAAACGAAAAAGAAACCGTTACAAATTTAATTGTAGCAGTAGATTGACGAAGCATTTTTTTGGTCATCACATGTCCGAGAAGAGATGTTTTGGTGTTCGTGTAATTGTATTTATGCGTGATATTGTTGTGTTAGATTCACGTATTAATACTCAAGTATTTTTGTGACAAAGACAACATGCCATTGCACCTATAATACAACCCAATTCCTGCTATCTTTTGTGGTGGAAAAATGGTCTTTGATGAAAACTATTTCTTCTTTACTAGAAACGTTATATTTCTACTTCAATTGATTCCCTAATATAATGTTTTCCATTGTTACTTTATTCTGTAGGCAGGAGACACGCAATGTCCCATGTCACTTTATTACTGAATTAAAAAAAAAGGTTTCCTACATATTTAAGTTAAATTCCCCAAAAATAAGATAGTGAGATTTAATTTCATCTTATACCAAAGATCAGATAACTGAAAGCGATTTAAAACATGTCTGGTATGCTGATTTTTTCTATCAATTTTCAATATCCAACAGTGATTAAACGAAAAAAAGGTTAAGATCGCTTTCATTTTATATTTCTACTTTTTCATCTATATCACAGGTATTTATATAAATCTATATTTTATTTGAAACCGTTCATTTCAGTTTCATTCAAATTTAAGTTAAAAAAGTGAAAATCACTTTAAAATTTAAGAATAAAAATGTGCAGATTTCGCGTGTCAAAAAGAAGACTTTTATTGAATATTATATCCGACTATATTGTTGAAACAAAACTAAAACAGTTTGTATCAAAACATATGTTCGTCTTGATTTTGTTTAAAGAAAGAGGGAATTGTAAAAGCAGTTTTTGACGATACCAAAAAAGTTCTACTTCAGAAAATGAATAAAGCGGATTTTCGCTTTAGGTTGACAGGAAGGACAGATTTCGCATTTAAAGTGAACTTCACAGGCTAAAAGTCTGAATGCTACACAATAAACGATTTGCATGAGAGTGTGTTGAAAGCATTGCAGCTTCTTTTTAATGATATCAGAAAATACTGGGTTATTTAGCATTTTTTCACTTAAGAAAGTACAGAGCAACAACAATCTAAGGGTACTTAGTATATACTAAAGAATGATTCACGTCTGTAAGGTTCCCACTTTCTTTTTTTAATGTGTTTCTGTTTTTCTTTAAGGCAAAATTAATCCAGTATGACATTTACCGACTTTAACCCTACCTGCAAATGTCCGCTTCAATATGTTGCTGGTTTGGTACTAGTAGAAAGACTGTAAAGACATTAAAACAATCTATTAACAAAAAAATTATGTTCATGCTTTTTATGCAGACTTTTAGAAGTTAATATGGGCAACAAATATATGCCCGTTGCTGGAAGTAACAGTTTAACTATAAACTAGTGTTAGATCGGAACCACACAAGAAACCACCAATCCACCTGAACACCAGACTTTTAGAAGTTAATATGGGCAGCACGAATATGGTCGCTTTTCGGTAGCAGTTTAACTATAAACTGGTATTACAGATCATTTTCACACAAGAAACCACCAATCCACCTGAACACCAGACTTTTAGAAGTTAATATGGGCAACAAATATATGGTCGTTGCTGGAAGTAACAGTTTAACTATAAACTAGTGTTAGATCGGTACCACACAAGAAACCACCAATCCACCTGAACACCAGACTCCAGCACGAGTTCCTTAAATAATTAATCCTTAGAGGACATTCCTTCTTTTCAACATCTCCTTCGCAAGGGAATAATCTGTGAACCGCATTCCTCGGTCAAGCATATTTTTAAAATAACTTTGCTTTTTAGATTTTGACACATTTTATATATTATAAAATAGTCATAATTCAAAAAGATATCTTTTTTTAATGAAAGGGTTGTTATGGGAAAAAAATCCTTACGCATATCTTATAGATCAGTTAAAGAATCATTCTTATTTTAGAGTTTGAAACCGAACATTTTTAAAGAATAATTGAAGAATTGAACGTTCGTTTCTCTCCTATCTCTATATATATCTCTTCTTATCCAAAATATATATCTATCTTTCTCTATTTCTCTCCTCTTATTATCTACTCTGTATATTTAAAAGGATTATCTATATAAATATATATATATATATATATATATATATATATATATATTATCTAGATAATCTGACGTTAATGACATATCTCCAAGTCACAAAAAATGTTATTTTACGAGGGCAGGCTGATAATTAAGTTCCGTTTGCTAATAACTAGGTCAATTTTCGTCACATCGACCTAAAATTTCAAACATATACTCCCGAACCATTTTTCTAGACTTAACTATAACAATAAGTTTGTGTGACGTCATTCATTATAATGCAGTGACGCGCAACACATGATGTGGTAGCCATGTTTATGAGACAATGACATTTCCAATGACCTTCATCAAACAGCGCTCTATTTATCGGAGTTTTAGCTGAGGGATGTTCTGCTGCAAAAATTCATGCAAGAATGAAGACAGTTTATGGTGAAATGTGCATTTGAGACTATGCCAGTTCGCAAATGGGTGAGAATTTTTAGGGAGGGCCCAGAGGAGACAATTCTTGCGTAGTCAAGCGTTAACGGTGAGCCCCTTTCGCATCGGACACGGCTTTCATCGAGAGAAAGTTGACTGCATGATTAGAGCTAACCGAAGGGGTCAAACAAAGGAAATTGCAGATGATGGGTGAAAGAACTGATGCACATATCGCCACAACTGTACTGGGTTACCGAAAGTCTCTACCCCGTTGGGTCCCAAGACAGCTCACTGTAGAGATGAAAGCGCAGAGAAAGGGGACATATTATTGCTCAACTCTTAGAGCGTTACAATGCAGAAGAGGAGAAGCATTTCTGCAACGCATTGTGACTGGAGACGAATCCTGGGTCACCACTACGATCCAGAATGTAAAGCCCAATCGATGGAGTATGGGCACAAAACTTCTCCAGTCAAGGTTCAGGAAGTTGTTGCCTCTGCCAGAAGGTCTTGTTCACCGTTTTCCGGGACATGGAGTGGTCCATGGAATTTCTGGAGCAAGGGCCGGCGCTGGCGAACTCTGGGCGATATCTTCGCACTCCGAGCTCTCAAACTCCGACTCAGACGTATTCGGCGTGATAAGGACTCAATCCTGCAACACGACATGGTGCGCGCTTCACACAGATTCACTGGCTCAGGACGCCTTAAGGCGCGCTGAACTTATTTCTCTACCTGCGCTGGCTGATGTGGCCCTCTGACTATTATTGTTTCCCCGCTCAAGAAGTACTGAAGGGCCATCACTATGACAATGATGAGGAAGTTATCACCCAGATGTTCGCAGATGGTACCGTGGACAGCCGTCTGATTCTTCGCTGACGGCGTGAGCCCGCTAATTGAAACGGTGGAGGCGGTGTGTTGATCGCGACGGTGACTGCATCGAAAAATAGAGTGCTAAGTATGTGGCTGAGATATTAAGCTTTCGTTTGACGTATTGTTTATGTATATGCTGTGAAAAATTAAAAAGTTATGATTAAACGGAACTTAATTATCAGCCTGCCCTCGTAATTCTACATGTAAAGAAAAAAGATTGGTCTTCTTTCGCACAGAATGCGAACACAAAACTTTTGGAGTAAACTGCTCAGAAACCTGCAGTGAAAATTGTAGGATCATAATCAACCGCAACACCTGCAGCAATGTCTATGGATAGTGTGTTTCGTCAGTGGTGTTGATGGATACAATAAGGGAAAGATGCAGGATACCGCTAAGTAGATAAGAGATCCGAAACTATTTTCTGTTAACCATTTTCTGTTGTTTTCTGCATTTTTGCTGGAGCATCAATTGTCTCTGCCTTTTTGCGGGTGCATCACTCGTCTCTGCCCTCTTTGCTGGTGACCACCTTGCTTTCACCTTCTTTGATGGTTCATCCACTTGTCTAAGCCTTCTTTACTGCTGCATAAATTTGATGGTGAATCAATTATCACCCATAGCCTTTTTGTTGGTACATCGTTTTATCTTTTACCTTGTTTGTTGGTGCAGTGCTAGTCTCTTGCCTTCGTTCCTTATTCAACCTTTCTCTTAGCCTTGTTTGTTGGTAAATCACTTGTGTTAACTTTCTCTGCCTGGCATTAACTGTTTTATCATTTTTTTGCCTGTTCATCATTTGTCTTTGTTTTGTTTGCTGGTGTATTACTTCTCTTAGCTTTTAGGTGAATGAGAAAATAAAAATTAAAAATTAGACTTGCATGTTCTTGTCAGATGTGTTTGCATACGATTCATGTTGTTTTTGTATTTCGGTTCCTGCTTTCAAGGCTAAAACTGTATAGTTTCTGGTTCGTTAGTGGTACATCAATTGTTTTCGTCTTGTTTGCAGGTGCATCACTTGTTTTTTTCTTCTTGGCTGGTTCATCACTTGTCTTCCCCTTCTTTGTTGCGACATCACTTGTCTAAGCCCTCTTTGCTGGTGCATTACTTGTCTTAGGCATCTTTGTTGTGGCATCACTTGTTTAAGCTTTGTTTCCTGGTGCATCACTTGTCTTCCCCTTCTTTGTTGCGACATCACTTGTCTAAGCCCTCTTTGCTGGTGCATTACTTGTCTTAGGCATCTTTGTTGTGGCATCACTTGTTGGAGCTTTGTTTCCTGATGCATCACTTGTCTTTCCCTTCTTTGTTGCGGCATCATTTGCATTAGGCTTCTATGTTGCGGCATCACTTGTTGAAGGTTTGTTTGCAGGTGCATTACTTGTTTAAGGCTTCTTTGCTGGTTCATCACTTGTCTTAGGCTTCTTTGTTGCGATATCATACTTTTTTACTTATACTGATAAGGTACCAGAGTAGTTTAGTGTCTATTGATCTATAATTTGTCTTTGTCCAATGCTTCAATCAGTTTTGGGTTTAGGCCCGAACTTGTAAAATCTAATGACAATATTACAAATTATTTTTTCCAACATTTGGAGCGGCTCTAAGTAAACTGGTTCAGATATACACGCTCATAATACCATAATCGTGAACTTATAGATCTGTTTTTAAAACGTATATCGAATAAACATACCACCATCCGTAAGATAATCGTTCAAGATGTTTGATCATGCTTTACCATGTAATATTTACCAACCCCTCTTCTTTTTTTTAAAGAAACAAACAGTTCTCGAGTTGCTGCAAATCTATCACTTGCTCGCGAATGCAATTTATTCTTTTGTCATAAAATCGAATAAGGTTGACCAGAATCCTAAACCAATCGAACCCAAAGGCAGCTCGAGCAGGATAATTTTCAATAATTTTCGCTTATGGGATGTTCCTTTAAAACATAATTTAGCTTTAGATCGTAAGTGTGTAGGTAGCAGCCGATGAAAGCTTCTGTCATACCTAGTTTAATAGTTCACAGGTGTGTTACACCCAGCTGTCAGTGACATAAAGGAAAAAGAAAAACACGTCACAATGTAAATTGTTTCATTGTGCTTAAAGTCTAGTTCTGAGAAATATATTAACTATGTTGTCAGAGCAAGGGTTACATTAACACATGATGGTGACGCATCGGTTTCTCGCACTTATTATTTTTTTTTAACTCATTCAACACGTAAAAACTGTATTAAAAAGAGAGAACGAAAACAAAAAGTATGTCCTCTTTTTCATGCAGCATGCGAAGACAATACTTTTGGAGCAGATTGTTCGGAAACCTGCAGTAAAACATGTGCTGGGCCAAACAACACTTGCGACAAAGTTAACGGATCATGTGTTTTCGGATGTGATGATGGATATCAAGGAGAAAGATGCGAAATATGTAAGTAAAGTAGAACTTATTAGCGATGATCAATTATGATAGACATTACGTTTTTTTCTTAAAATTCATTTTCTAAGGTGAATATATAACTTGACTTGAACGTCGCTTTTTATTTTTAACTAAGTTTACAGGCATACCTAAGTTCTGATTCAGTCAGTCAACAAGTTGAATAATGTAAGGTTTTTATCGAAATCGCTTTTTTTAATTAAAAAGGTAAAAAAATGAATTCACTTCAAAATACAATTTAGAAGAAATCTTTTGAAAATATTATTAAAAGATAAGATAGATTTAATAATCACCACAAAAAATATGCTTTAATGAAATATATATATATATATATATATATATATATATATATATATATATATTAATGATATGAAACGTGTTTTTAATGAGTCCTTACTATGTTAATATTCCAGTCCTAGATCCAAAACTGGAGAAAAAATTTTTCTACTCATGGATAGCAATAATCAGTTCTTCAATATTTGTGCTGGTAGTTTTGACCTGCTCTATGATGTGCGTTGCTATTCAGTAAGTTAAACTGGGTTCTTGTATTAAAAAATTTTTTGTAAATGAATCATAAGAACAATCGCAGTAGTTGCAGTAAATAAAAAAATACATTACTTGATACTTATAATTTTATTTTCAATAATTTAACAAGCAATATTTTTGCATATTTTCTATAGCGTCTTATGATTTAACAAATCGAAATGAAAGAATTCATAAAATTGCTCAAATACCGAGTTTAAAATCGTGCATTGATAACTTAGTTGATGATTCTGTTAAAAATTGCAAGTTTTTGATTATTCTAATAAAAAAAAAAATGTCCAGCAAATTTGTGAAAAAAAATAAAATAAATAATAATAATAATAATAATAATAATAATAATAATAATAATAATAATAATAATAATAATAATAATAATAATAATAATAATAATAATAATAATAATAATAATAATAATAATAATAATAATAATAATAATAATAATAATAATAATAACACTTTAAACAACTAAAGGAGATTTATGAAAGTGTTGATTAGCTTGCCTGTTTCGTCAATCATTTAGGTGCTGAGCGAACATGAACGCACACGAGTCGCTATCCCTTTTCGCTTTCAGTGTTTTTTTTTTTTTTATTCTTTCTACTTTGAGCCACGTATATAGTCCACCAAGTATTTTTAAGCTGCTATTCCTGCTGCGTTTTCCCTCGTTCATTCCAATTCTCAAATAATGTCCTGATTTCTCTATCCTCATTTAAGGCAAATATCAAAAAAAATTCATGACCAAAAAAAATAATTATACAATAGGTTACAACCTTGAAGATAATGGACTATGATATCTAAATGAAGTCTGTTTATTGGCGCATGATGTTTCTTAGTCTATTCGAATTAAATGTCATAATATAAAATTACAATTCTGGGTGAGCAAATGTTTTAATATAATTTTATGTGTATAATTATAATTCAAAATTATTCAATAAACATTTTTCAGAAACTCATATCAAAAAACACGCTCTAAAAGCTCCTTAGACCATGAAGAAACGATGTTTAGAGATTCATATCCTCATGGGTCCTCTTTGGTAAATAAAACTGCCGGTTCGTTGTCAAATGAAGAACATTCCAATTTCAACGTTCGCTTTGAATCACATGAGAAAGATTCCAATGTCCCTGCCCGCTCTGTCTTAATTAGAAAACATTCCAACCTTTCTGCTGCTTCTCGCTCAGTTGAGGAATTCTACGACACTGAAGCTGAAACTTTTGACGATTCTTTCCCTGTTGTTTAAGGAATTAAGGATTTTGAATCAGTCATATGAAATTTTTAAACAATACATAAAAAGGGGGGAAAAAGGACTGATATTTTTTGAGTCCGTAAGCTTTACAGAATTCAATGAGGTAAAGGAATTTCTTTAAAAAAATTCTTATAAACTCCATTACATAATATTTTATATTTGTCACTGTCACTTGCGAAACATTCAAATTATAATAAAAAATGTTCATAATGGTATATGTTTGATTAGAACTGCTTATTTACTCAACTATTAAATTAAATTATTAAAATAAAAATTATCTCGATTTGACGAAGACGACGATGACGACGACGACGAAGAAGAAGAAGAAGAAGAAGAAGAAGAAGAAGAAGAAGAAGAAGAAGAAGAAGAAGAAGAAGAAGAAGAAGAAGAAGAAGAAGAAGAAGAAGAAGAAGAAGAAGAAGAAGAAGAAGAAGAAGAAGAAGAAGAAGAAGAAGAAGAAGAAGAAGAAGAAGAAGAAGAAGAAGAAGAAGAAGAAGAAGAAGAAGAAGAAGAAGAAGAAGAAGAAGAAGAAGAAGAAGAAGAAGAAGAAGAAGAAGAAGAAGAAGAAGAAGAAGGAGGAGAGGAGTAGGAGGAGGAGGAGGAGGAGGAGGAGGAGGAGGAGGAGGAGGAGGAGGAGGAGAAGTAGAAGAAGAAGAAGAAGAAGAAGAAGAAGAAGAAGAAGAAGAAGAAGAAGAAGAAGAAGAAGAAGAAGAAGAAGAAGAAGAAGAAGAAGAAGAAGAAGAAGAAGAAGAAGAAGAAGAAGAAGAAGAAGAAGAAGAAGAAGAAGAAGAAGAAGAAGAAGAAGAAGAAGAAGAAGAAGAAAGATATTTATTATAAAAACAATTATCGAGAATATTTTTGATATTTTATATCTATAATAAAAACTATATCGACATGTTAAACACTTTTTTTTCTTTTTTTTTTCAATAACCATTTACTAAAAATGATATACTTTACTTCTTGCATTTTTTTTGGTGATGCTGTTCATTCAATTTACTAATATCAAATACATAATATTTTTTTTGTTTCTTTCATTGACTTTTTATTAAGAAGAAGATTGATTTCTTTGTGATTATTATCCGAATCTATTATTTAACAGAAATTAACATTAACATTTTTTACATTAACTTTTGAGAAAAAAAAGAAAGAAGAATTTGAAATCTTTAAGTTTAATGGGATTAACGCATACTTTTAAACATGACAATTTAAAAAAAAAGAAAAAAAAAACTTTCTTGTTTCAATTTAAACTTGTCACATGTTTTTCTTACAGTTTTTCTTTTATTCTCTCCTTCATACAGTTACACATCTTTGCGTCCAAATTTTTTTAACGAATTTTTCGCCTAATTTTGTTGATCTTAATTGATTGATTAAAATGATTGTATGAAATCAGATGTGCTTGTATTTTATTATGTGTGTTTGTAGTGGGGTTTTTATATTTTGATCATGGTCTTTTTGTTTCTTTATGGATAGTTTTCGTCGTCTCAATATTTTTCAAATTCATATGTTACGTGAAGGAATACCACTTTTGTCGAGCAAGCGCTCACCGTTTGTTTACATTTAAAACGACCGAAACAAAACACTTCGCAAAAAAACCCCAAAAAAAAAACAAAAAAACAAAAACAAAAATAAAAATAAATCCACGAAATACCTTAGACCTGTTATGCAGGTTGTTTCTTAAAATATGAATTCATACAATGAGTATAAGAACTAAAAATCCTAATCTCTTACTTTAACAGTTCATACAGTTATAAAGTATTTAGAAACTAAAGCCTAAATAAAATAAAATAAAAACGACTATACTTACCGAAAGTGAAATTATAAGAGGCAGGAAAGCTTTGAAAACAACAAGCGAAAAAAATCACTCCACGCCACCTCCCATAAAAAATACATACATGTTTAAACTTACACACACACACAAACTTGAATATGCCCTACATTGAGGTCCATGCCAAATACATGGGTAAATGGGGTCCAAGGTAAATATCTCTTATTTTGTTTTTAATTCCATTGAAACAGATACTCCATTACATCATTTTATAAAAAATCGTTTGAGTTCTCAAATTAAGCAAATATTGAAAGTTGTATTCACGTTTTTTTTTAAATTGAGGTCTTTTCGAACAATGGGGTCTTTGAGAGCTATATTTAGAATATGTTTCACACATAAATCAGAATGTGGAATTTAGGGTCATATATTTTAATTGACAGGTAAACAATCAAAATGCAGGTCCCTATAGCATCTCTTTTTTGTAAAATGTGCATTTAATGTTATGTAATAATAATTGTTATTAGAAAAAGAACCAAATGAAAGGATAATTTGTACATTTTACACTGTAGCTCATCTCAGCACCAAATAAATGGATCAGACTGTCCACTGCAAAGGAGCTAGATAGCAATAAATGTAGATCTTTCCATGATATAAGACAATTTGCCTTGAACCCAGGGCCTTTAAGTTTTTGGTTGCAAAATATACATTTAAGTTTTTGCTATCTAGAACTTTGCTTTGTTCTGGGGGAGATTACAGTTTTTAATTGTGAAGACCTATATTTTCTTAAATTGATCCAAAGATATGAAATTTAAAAGTGTTTTCAAACAAAGAAAAGAGGCAAAAATTTGACTTTAAAAATTGGATTAGTGCAGAATGCATGCAAAGAGTAATCTGTAAAACTATTTACCAAAAAAAAAAAGCAACAAAAAATAAGGCAGGGCAATTTAAAAGACGATACTATTTATTAAACAAAACAAGTATCATAGACATGAGATTAATAACAACATGAATGAAATTGTCATACATAAAAGTAATCAGATGTGTAATTTATAAACATAAATCTAAAATTTATACAGTACATTAATATTAAGACATAGGCAAGTAATAATACAAAACCTTTTTGCAAAAATTGTTTGCGTTTCACTTGTCTTAGAAAAGATCAATCAAGATTTTTATGTGTTCATGAACATCAAGTGTGAATTTCAAAATATATTGTGATTTTTTTAGCGGCAGAGAGAAAAATAAGTCCTTATCCTGCTCCATTTCTTTCCTTTTAAAAATAATTACAACCTTCACCAATTTCTCCCTGTATAGATATAACATAATAATCAATGAACTGATACAACAACAAAATGGGTGGATACAAAAATCAAACTAAATCAATGTATTTTAAAGATAAATTTTTTTCCATACGCTGGCGGAATGGTTCGTAATTTTTTAAAGATTAGTACTGAAATATAATGAACAATGTCAAATTTAATGGTATAACATATTTTAATTTGAGGCATTTCCAATCAGAATATCCTTGAAAATATGATACTTTTATATCAGCCATCCTATATTATAAAGGACATTTAAAAAAAGAAACGCTAATGATATGTCTAGCGACCAGTCCTAATTAGTCGTGATGTCGGACATATTTACATTTTATGGTATTACATGATTCAGAGATGCATTTGAGCTTGCAACGGTGAAAATTGCACGAAAATACCACAAGTCCTCTAGACAATTATATGCAATATTTTATCTTACGAAATAATAAGATAAATAACCATATATTGAATTTTAAATGCCTTGTTCCAAAATGAATATTTCAGACATGGGGGGGAATATGCAATCCTGAATGTAGTGTGTTATAGCTCTTGGATAAAGCAAAAAAAAAGCAAATTAGAGCACATATCTGTCCATTAGTACAATACTTTTACTCACATCAATTTGGGAACACAGATTATTTCAAAACAAAAGTATTGATCACTTAATAATTTCTTGAATTCAAGTCCCCCGTATATGTAATTCTCTACGAGCATTATAATAATATAAAATTTTTTATAGCTCTCCC
>JAWDGP010000661.1:0-7500 GCA_033675545.1 Elysia crispata
TATTATTATTAGAAAGAGAGAGAGAGAGAGAGAGAGAGAGAGAGAGAGAGAGAGAGAGAGAGAGAGAGAGAGAGAGAGAGAGAGAGAGAGAGAGAGAGAGAGAGAGAGAGAGAGAGAGAGAGAGAGAGAGAGAGAGAGAGAGAGAGAGAGAGAGAGAGTGAGTGTTCATGAAAACACTGAACTGAAATCGTCAACGGTGACGCAAATCTCTTACAGACAGCAGAGTAAAATGAAAAAGATGTTAGGCAAAAATCAGTTGTTTAGACCAGTGGCGATCATTGTTTTTCTATTAGTATCGCCATCAATCATCAGTTTCATCATAATTATTATCATTCTCATCATCATCGCACATCCATCATCAGTTTCATCATCATTATTATTGTTATCATGCCCATCATCATCGCCGTCAATCATAAGTTTCCTCATCATATAATATTTCACTTTGGTTATTGTTGTTGCTGTTTTTGTTGTTGTTGTTATTGTTGTTGTTGTTGTTGTTGTTGTTGTTGTTGTTGTTGTTGTTGTTGTTATTATTATTATTAGAGTGAGAGAGACAATTTTCATGAAAACACTGAACCGAAATCGTCAAAGGTGACGAAAATCTTTTACAGACAGCAGAGTAAAAAAAAAAACAATTTTTTTTCTTTTTTACTCTGCTGTCTGTAAGAGATTTTCAGCACCGTTCACGATTTCAGTTCATGAAAACAAACTCTCTCTCTCTCTCTCTCTCTCTCTCTCTCTCTCTCTCTCTCTCTCTCTCTCTCTCTCTCTCTCTCTCTCTCTCTCTCTCTCTCTCTCTCTCTCTCTTTCTCTCTCTCTCTCTTGTTTGTTCGTTCTCTGTACTGTCTGTATTTCTTTCTTTCTTTAGCTCTAGTAAAAAATACCTTTTTCTTCCTCTTCCTTCTAGCGCACTTAACCCATGCCTCATTCTCGTCTCTTTCGTCATTTATGTTTATAGAACTGACAATCTGCCCTGTGGTCATTTGTTCACATTTTCTGTCCTTTTTTTTTGCGTGCAGCTTTGTCTAGTGATCATGAGGGGCCACAAATTGATTTCAAGCACATTATAACTACTTGATACATGTAGGCCTACTTACACATTAAGCTCCTATGAAAAAGGCTCTACTGATGGGAGAGATTAACAGGAAGGAAGACCATGTTACTTTTTGTTAGACAAAGGCCAGTGTGGAGCGACAGAACAGGCCCCAGTCCACATCCTACAAACCTGCCCTCACATTGATAAAGCCAAACTTCAAGTTTGCCCTACAGAAGCTCCAGTCAGCGAGAAGCTCCGGGGGTCTGGCGACGACCTACTGAAAACTTCATTGACCGGACTGGACTATCGATATAGCACATTCATATACCTTCCAAGTCTACACAACTGTGGGACTGACGGAAGATCTACAAACAACAAACGTCCTGAGGACAAACCGACTAGATGAGAGAATTAGAAGTTCATGACTGCCGATGTCTGCAATAGACCTGGCACTAAGATAATGATGATGACAATAATGATGATGATGATGATAATTAAGAAAATGATGATGATGATGTTGATAATGATGATTGTGATGATGATGAGGATGATGATCATGATGATAATGATGTTAATGGGCCTATGCTAAAACACCCAATGTGATATCTCTAGGGAATCTATGAGTTCGCAGTGAGGGGAGCAAAAGTTGTACGCACGTATTTCACCTTAGCATGTTTGTCCTTGCGCACTTTACTTTTTACCTCTAGGAAAGGTCCGGAATATCAATATTGTGGAAGGACGAAATTAATGAATCCATCAAACACATGATGCACATTTTGTGCCATATCCCATCAAAGATCTGGATGTGCCAAACAATATGGATTGGACTCTCTATTCCGTCTGATTATGTTCCTCCCGCCATATTTCTCAGTCTTCTGCAACATGGAGTATCACATCCAGTTTGGTCTTTGGCCAAAGTCGTAATAAGTGTTTGTTTATCGTAAGGTTCCTGTTGTAAAACCTTAATAACTTTTATTTTCCGGTAGAAATTTCCGCAAGCTTTTAATTTTAGATTTAAATAATGGATCTTTTTTTTCATTGTTACGCGCATCCAAGCATCTAAAACACTCCACACTAAACATTCTGATCGAAGTTTTTAAAGTGTAAAAGCCATTTTTTGGTCAATTCATGTTCACAGATTGTCAGATTTTGAGTGTAAGCCTGCAAGCTCTAGGTACTGAGAGGGTCATACCGTCTTTTTTCTTTTAGACTTTCAAGACATACAATACAGAGACCAAGGCTCCGTAATTTCGTCACAAAGGATGAGTTTGTACACTCTCATTAGAATTTGATATTGGCTGATATTTTATGCCGAATTTGAAAGACATTGCAATTGTCATAGGTTCAAACTATGAAGATGACTCATCTCAGAGCAGTCATTGTAGAATCTGGTTGGTTTTCTTGTGGTCAAATAGTTGAAATCAAATATGACGGGGGAAAAAATCAAATATTTGAGGTCATACATAAGTGCAAAAAAAAAAACAACAACAACAATAACAAAAAAACAACGTGATGCATAATTGATAATGATTGGCCTTGTAGCTTGTAATGTAAAGATCTGGTGCTTAAAAAATTTTGTATTATTCATCATAGCGATGCATAATATCATGCAGCTTTCTTGACTCTGCGCATTTCCAAAGTTTGTCCTTGTGGTAAACCGTCCATCTAAAAACTCATTGTGATCTTCGTTTAGCAGTCCTAGGGCTGCTCTGACAAATGGGGATTGGAAGCCTCGACAATAATTGAATCAATTAGGATCGGCATGACGGGGGCTTACTTAATGAAAGAGAAACTTCGAGATCCAGCGTGGTAGTGAAAGACTGGGAAATACCGCTGCTTTCTGAACTACTTCACGCCTCTATTTGAAATTTGGTGAAGGTTAGCCAAAAACTTGCCTTTGCTGACGACAAGCTTTAGTGACTCATAGTCGTACCTTTTCATGAAGGTAACAAGAAATATGCTAGGGCTTCATTTAGCTATGTGTTCAGGAATTGAAGCTAGTCCACACAGATAGAGAATCCAAATAGAAAGCAAAAACACCACACTTGGAGGATAACTTGATAATTATAAAGGATCCAAAAGGACGCGTGTGTGTCTATAAATAGTATAATACAAGGTCTAAAAGGAAATAGGTGTACAACTTTATAATTACGGGACAAAAAAGATATAAAAAATAAAAAATAAACTATTATCAATACAACATTTAAACGTTTCACATTGTAAGCTTATATAAAACTGACGAAGCTTAAAAAGTGAAACGTTTAAATGTTGTATTGATAATAGTTTTTTTTATATCTTTCTTTGTCCCGTAATTATAAAGTTATGTGCCTCTTTCCTTAGACACAGAAAGAGAGAGAGAGAGAGAGAGAGAGAGAGAGAGAGAGAGAGAGAGAGAGAGAGAGAGAGAGAGAGAGAGAGAGTGAGTGAGAGAGAGAAATAGAGAAAGATAGAGACAGACAGAGAGAGAGAGAGAGAGAGAGAGAGAGAGAGAGAGAGACAGAGACAGAGACAGACAGAGACAGACAGACAGAGACAGACAGACAGACAGACAGAGACAGACACATAGAAAGAGAGCTAGGCAGACAGAGATAGACATAAATACAGAGATGGACGGACTTAATGCACAGAAAATGCGGACCCTCCTCTATTTTTTAAACATTTTATTCTCGTGTCGTTTTCTCTGTCTGTCTTCTATCTCTTCTACTCCTCGTAATTAAAAAAAAAAAAAATAAAGGCTAAACTTGTCAATGCACCGAGTAAACTTCCGATTGAAGATGAAAGTTTCGGACGGTTTGTTACAGCTTCACATGTTTGACACGGAGATTCAAACACCTCACCTTTATTTTTCTTGCCCAAAATCTTATTAAAAAGCTCGTAGAGCCAACACTGGACATTTTACGAGAAAAAATGGCACGAAATACTCGCTTTTTTTTTTACTGCCCCAATCAAACTGCATCGTTAAGGACCCCAAGATGCATGGCTAGCTATGAGTTGTCAAAGCTATTTTAAGAAGTGTTGGTTTTCACAAGTTCCTCTGAAACGAATGGTAAAACATTATGTAGAGAATTCTGGTCGAATGTTTAAGAGGTTGTAGACCTATTTGAGCAGCCAGTAGGATGGGCTAGAGGCCTGGACATGTTCTGTTGATTTAAGTAGACAAGTTAAACGCGAAACCAGTTCGCTGTGTCAAAAAAGAAGTTTCGAGAATGTAGATAGGGGAGAAACACTAACTGCTTAACACTTTTTCGGTTTCCACCGCTCTTTTTTTGTTTGTTGTTTTATCAGCCATTTTGTCAACCGAAAACATGCCGTAAGCTCATTCTGTAACCACATAATTATATTAACAAAGATGATAAAGAGAAAAGAATAAGCAAAATTGCCAATTCCCTACCACTCCTCATACTGTTTCTATATTTTATTTTGTTAGTCTTACTTCCGAACATCAATATTTTTTAGACAACTACGATATATACAAAACAGACTCTGAAGGGGAAGAACATAAACTTTCATAAATTACAGGGAAATAACTATGAAACCTTCATTTCAACTGTTATTCACTATAATTCTATCTTCCTTAATAAACAAACATTGAATCAAAACGCCTATAAGACATTACAAACAGTAGCGTCTTTCAGTAAACGAGTACATACACTGTCTGTCTGTCTGTCTGTCTGCCTATCTGTCTGTCTGTGTCTCTCTCTGTCTCTTTGTTTTCATCCTATTAGATAATCATCTGAGTTAGAAATATGATCTAAGTAAATTATCTTGTTTGAATGTTGCAAACTACTTCTATTGCTACTACTACTACTACCACTAGTAGTACTATTACTGCTACTACTACTACTACTACTACTACTACTACTACTACTACTACTACTACTACTACTACTACTACTACTACTACTACTACTACTACTACTACTACCACTACTACTACTACTACAACTAATATTGGTGCTGCTGCTACTAAAACTACTACTACTACTCCTTCTACTGTTAGTCAGGGCGCTGCTGCTATTTCAGCATTGCATCTTCATGAAACGCCAATCCACCATAAGCAACTTCTATCTGTGCCGAGTCTCAACTATTTTGTAGGCCGAGGCCCAATTAAATGCTGTTGCAGACTTTAAAAATGTGTCATTAGGTACTCTCACTTTAATTCCACCCAATGCTACATTGATGTTTTCTGGTTCGGCCAGTTGAGCGACATAAACAGTGGAAACATCTTCATTTGGCTTTGAGCTAATTCTAGCGGCAAAAGTGTTTAAAACTGGTATAAACCCCTTTTAATGCAACCATTATTTGCCCAGAGTTTCGGCATAGATCTACAAGGCCTACATAGATCTACAAGGGTTAGTCATCAAGACTTGATCTAGGTCAAAGGATTCTTTCGGCGTACAAGATCTTTTTGCTGCATATAAAGGGGGACTAATCGCTGAGCAGCAAGTGTTTTTGTTTTAAAGCTCTTTTTTCAATGCGTCTTAATTATAACCTCTTTTGCCCAATACTTGTACTAGAGAAGTTTGGCTATATCGTGGGCTAATTAGGTACTATTTGAAGTAATTAATATACTACACTTGCTAAACTATACATATTGACGAGGCCCTCTGCCATCCAAAGAAAAGGTAAGAATATATTTCTCAACAAGTTCGTATATTTTTAATTATAAAAGACATTATTTTCGAAAATTTATGTATGATGATTCTTATTATGCCCTTTTGAAAATTTTGGAGGATAGTACGTTTTTGTATAAATCAAAATCATAGTTTTATAAAAACATCCTTTTTAATGTGAAAAAAAAATAAAACAAAAAGAGAAACAATTTCTGGTCATCATTGTTTCTCAGAATTTTTAGATGTAAGGATTTCATCGATAGATCATTTCACACAGGCCCCTATTTGCCCTAATATAGTATCCATTATTCTTAACAAAATAGGAGATTGTAACAATTTTTGGCGATGGCTTAAGACAGTGATGTAAAGATTGTAAAATATATTATGATGCCCTATCTATTTTATTTTTTTCTTTCTCTAGATCCTAAGAATATCTTTTTTAAGTTTACATATTTGATGGCTGTGCAAGAATGTGTTAAAAGATAAATGAAGCATCATAAAAAATGACGAAGACTTTGATACTATTCAAAAGAGTACATAAATATATTCAGAAGACAAAGCTTTTAGTTTTTTGATACCTTCTAAGGATGATCATTAAACATCATGGACTTACTAATCCTCGTGCTGGATAAGTCTTATGAGATTCATATAACGAAATTGGCTTTAAAAAAAGATTCACCATTGAGCGGACAAAGATGAGATCCAAAAGGAAGAAACTTTCTTATATTTCATTTCAATTTCTTGTTATTCATCTTAAGATTCTAAAGCCGATCTATACTTTTGTACATAAAATCGAACAAAGTGGAGCTAGAATCCAACCAATTTGTCAACTCACCAAGGTTTAATTGTTCTAAATTATGAGGCGCTCTGAAACTATCACTAAGATTTTGATGATTCGCATCATGCTAGCTCTGCATTGATCAAACACGCTTCAAACATTCATTTTCTCGAGCCTGTTTTAGAAAGTTGATAGAGAGGGTCTAGATATTGTCAGAATTACACTTCACAATGCTAGGTCACTGGTTTTAAACAATCTATTAGTGCTTTTTATCGCCCCTTAACGACAAGAGTACCCCATAGTGTATATGAAACACTTAACAACTAAGGGTTATATAAGAAATCAGCTAATTCTGTATCTTCCAAATCAATTTTAAGATCCAGCTAAACACTTAATTGAAAGCTATGGATTCCCGCAAGCAGTGCTCACAGATAGGCTGCTTGGTGAAAATTCATTGCTGCTAATTTTTACTTTGATCCTAAATAGTAGTGAATGAAGGAAATTGATTTATAGACAGATAGATATCTAGATCGCAATACTGATAGATTGGTGGAAAAATATGCAGGTAGTTTATGATAATAGTGGTTGATAGATATTTGATGTTAGAGGCCTTTTATCTTTGTAAAAATGACTCCATTTTAAGAAAACAGTGAGAAAGGTAATTATGTAAACATATATTGTAAGAGAGAAAGCTAGAGAGAAAGCTAGAGAGAGAGAGAGAGAAAGAGAGAGAGAGAGAGAGAGAGAGAGAAGGGAGAGAGAGAGAGAGAGAGAGAGAGAGAGAGAGAGAGAGAGAGAGAGAGAGAGAGAGAGAGAGAGAGAGAGAGAGAGAGAGAGAGAGAGAGAGAGAGAGAGAGAGAGAGAGAGAGAGAGAGAGAGAGAGACAGGGAGATAAGACAAGCAAAGCTCAAGAGAAAGGTGAACTAAATCTTCATTTATATGAGATTGAAAGAAACTAACAAAAAAGCCAGCCTTAGTTTGATACTTTCGCCGAGGGTCTGACTGAGAAGGGCCCCAGAATGCGTTGACATTTTGCAACATACAAAACCTATTTACCATAGGCTAACATTAAT
>JAWDGP010000661.1:12500-38110 GCA_033675545.1 Elysia crispata
TGAATATATCACATTCACAATATTCGGATAAACTCAATTCATTAAAAGTCAAGATAAAAAAGCGACATTGTTGGCTCACGTCTTCATATAAATTCACTATAATCATGATCATCAATTAAAGAAACGATCGAAAAAGCTCCACCATTATCACCGTTATCATCATCATCATCATCAATTTTTTTTTCTTCATTAATACCCTCATCTTCAATATCCCCAGCACCAACATTCTCATTTGTTAAGAAAGTCGGCAATACCAGAAACCATTCATACCAAGTTGCTATCACCCTAATTCTCCACTATTCTTATTCCCCACAACTTGGTTTTATCCTAATTCTCCCCTATTCTTATTCCCCACAGGATGATTTTTATCCTAATTCTCCCCTATTCTTATTCCATACGAGATGGTTTTACCCTAATACTCCCACAAGATGATTTTTACCCTAATTCTCCCCTATTATTATTACCCCAAAATTTCTTTTACTCTAATTATCTCCTATTCTTACTATCCACAAATTGCTATTAACTAATTCTCCCCTATTCTTATTACCCACAAGATGCTTTTGTCCTAATTCTCCCTTATAATTATTACCCACAGGTTAGTTTTACCCTAATTATCCCCTATTCTTACTACCCACAAGTTGCTATTATCTAATTCTGCCCCATTCTTATTCCCAGTCAACTTGAAGTCCACGCCAAGCATGGTGAGAAGGGAGATGGCAAGTCAGTTCACAGAGAGTATCACAGAATGTGCACTCTTCCCAAAGTAAGACGCTTTTTCCAAACAGAATTATTTTTTGCCATACTATCTGGGTAAATGTGAGTCGGCTAAATACCCCCTAATAAGTGAACCCATTTCACAAATATCATATTTTAATTATTGAAGCGTTCCTCTTTAGTGGTAATGGAACTCTATTTAAATTTTTTTTCAGCAAAAACAGTTAATGGATTCAGACACTCAGAACCTCGACACATTCTTTCTATTTTTCCTAATCTCTCCCTCCTTCCCTACACCATTCCTCACATCTCACATTCTATTGTCCCTGCACTCTTTCCCCCACATCTCACATCTCACATTCTATTGTCGCTGCACTCTTTCCCCCACATCTCACATCTCACATTCTATTGACGCTGCACTCTTTCCCCCACATCTCACATCTCACATTCTATTGTTGCTGCACTCTTTCCCCCACATCTCACATCTAACATTCTATTGTCGCTGCACTCTTTCCCCCACATCTCACATCTCACATTCTATTGTCGCTGCACTCTTTCCCCCACATCTCACATCTCACATTCTATTGTCGCTGCACTCTTTCCCCCACATCTCACATCTCACATTCTATTGTCGCTGCACTCTTTCCCCCACATCTCACATCTCACATTCTATTGTCCCTGCACTCTTTCCCCCACATCTCACATCTCACATTCTATTTTCCCTACACTCCCTCCCTTCCTCCCCCACTCCTCACATCTCACATTCTATTTTCCCTACATTCCCTCCCTTCCTCCCCCACTCCTCACATCTCACATTCTATTTTCCCTACACTCCCTCCCCCACTCCTCGCATCTCACATTCTATTTTCCCTACACTCCCTCCCTTCCTCCCCCACTCCTCGCATCTCACATTCTATTTTCCCTACACTCCCTCCCTTCCTCCCCCACTCCTCACATCTCACATTCTATTTTCCCTACACTCCCTCCCTTCCTCCTCCACTCCTCACATCTCACATTCTATTTTCCCTACACTCCCTCCCTTCCTCCCCCACTCCTCACATCTCACATTCTATTTTCCCTACACTCCCTCCCTCCCTCCTCCACTCCTCACATCTCACATTCTATTTTCCCTACACTCCCTCCCTTCCTCCCCCACTCCTCACATCTCACATTCTATTTTCCCTACACTCCCTCCCTTCCTCCCCCACTCCTCACATCTCACATTCTATTTTCCCTACACTCCCTCACTCCCTCCCCCACTCCTCACATCTCACATTGTTTTTTCCGTACACTTCCTCCCTTCCTCCCCCACTCATGACATCTCACATTCTATTTTCCCTACACTCCCTCCCTCCCTCCCCCACTCCTCACATCTCACATTCTATTTTCCCTACACTCCCTCCCTTCCTCCCCCACTCCTCACATCTCACATTCTATTTTCCCTACACTCCCTCACTCCCTCCCCCACTCCTCACATCTCACATTGTTTTTTCCGTACACTTCCTCCCTTCCTCCCCCACTCATGACATCTCACATTCTATTTTCCCTACACTCCCTCACTCCCTCCCCCACTCCTTTCAATCTCCATCATCACTTCCCGTTACTCCAAGGACCTGGACCCAGAGGCTCTGGTATCCAAGCTGACCCGAGACGGGACGCTGAGTATTGAGGCGCCCCTCCCGGTCAGCGAGCAGAGAGACAAGCTCATCCCTATCAAACACGAGTGAGAGGTCTACCGCTGGACCACCGGGCTGAAACTGTACCAGATTACACAGCCAAAAGATACACTTGTTTAAAAGAAAATACAGCATGGGAACATTCCAGTGTGCGACTGAAATTCTGTTTCAAAAGAAATTCTTGACTATTATCGATTACATATTGGTTTAATGTGTTATTATTGATAAGTATTTAATGAAATTTAGACTTTTTTACACCATAACTTTTTTAATATTAATTTTTCTGTGTGAGTATTTTCAAATTTCTATAATTTTTTCAAAGAGGTTTATTTGACAGAATAGTTATTTTAATGTATTTTTTTGACGGCTTTGGGATAGAAAATTGTACATGTACACAATAAAATTTGTTCATTCGTTTCTTTTATTTCTTATAACCTTCTACAAAAAATGAAATATCATGTTTCACAAAAACTTTCATTACAATTATGGTGTTTTCAGAGCTTTAAGACTTTACACCATTCACATACTTGTCACTGTCTTACTAGCCTATTATTACTATTTTTAAGAATATAAAGACACACAGCTCATCTTAACGAACACGACTTCTTCAAAGAAAGGAAAACAATCGAATTTCAGATGAAAATCAAACCAAAACGAGAATATCACAGTTGCTCATAATTCCTTATGATGTGCATGAGAATTTTGTGCATATCCATTTATAATAAGAATAATTAAAAAATTTCCCATTTCCCTTTGACTTTTCTTCAGAAAAACCTTGGCTTTCTCCGATTTTATTTATTAACTCTTTAACTCTAATGTGGTCCGGAGGTCATATATTTACATATAAAACAAGATGGAGTAGTTGGGCCTGATCAGAGTAAGTTAAAGCTATTTCATCCAACAGATTAATTTCTTATGTTACCTGTGATGACCAGCCATTAGAAATACAACGACAAAACAATTCTGATGAAAAAAAAACCCAAACAAAACAAAAACCAAAAAAAAAAAAACAAAAATAAAAAACAAAAACAAAAAACAACAACTCCTCAAGATAGCTTTAATCTATTTTTATTGAAACTATGACATTGGATGAACGATGATTATCGTATCGATGTGTTAGCAGTGCATTGGTATCGAAGAAACACAAATATTTGAGTACTGGTATTTGTAACATACAATGCTCTACACCCTATATTTAGCAGGTAAGACGATTTTCCTATACGAGTTGTAACATAGTAGTTCGTCGCAACATGAATTAATCATTAATACATGTCCGTCAGATCTAAACTCGTGGACAGAATGTTAAATAGATCTACCTTTTTCAATAGTTCCCAAGTACTCGATCACATACCAAGCTTCTTCATTTATCTTTCAACTTCATCGAATACAAACCAGGACATAAATTTTTCACTCCACATTCAAATTTTCTTGACATAACTTGAGGTGCAATACTGTTACAGCAGTTTTATGCGCATTAATCATTCATCATTTTTGGATCTTAGGGATCTTTCTAACGTGATGTCGGATAGCAGAAAAAAAATCTAAGAGTAGTTGCTTTCAAAAACGGGGTATTAAAGATTAAAAAAAAAATTCCGGTACATTTTTTTTTACAAATTATCTCCTAAACCAGTCTATGGGAGATTGGTCCAGAGATACTATTGTTTTTTACTTCTGTTGAAATATTGCATATTGAATAGTTATTAAACAATTTCCTTTAACAGTAAAACAAGTTTATATTTTAAATAGTAATGATTTATAAGAATCCATAGCTTAAATATCACTAATCCTCAGCGAGAAACTAAATTAATAATTTAGTATCTATTAATAACGGAGCTAAGCGAAAAGTGAATAACATCTAGCCGAGCATTTCTAAACCCCGGATACACGTTTAATTTGGCATAAAGATTGTAGTGGTTATAATTTTATTATTTTTCTGCAAAATACTGATTTGGAAGATTAAAGGCAAACATCTGATTATTACTTTCTTAAAAGAAAAAAGTGAATATGCGAACTACTTCCTGTAAGCACAGCTTGACAGAGATGCAGGAATGAAACTGTAAGTACGCAAACAATCTAGGCGGCGGCAGATTTAAAACTGTCTGGAATAGATCTACATGTGATAGTTGTAAGATCTAAGTAAAGATATAGTAAAGAATCTTAAAAAAACTTGCTTAGGCATATGTTCTAGATTTAGGACCTAGATATTTACACTAATTACAGCAGCTTGACTCAAATCAAAAGTTTAAGATCTGAATTTAGATAGATTTACGTTTTTTTTTGTGTGCTTAGAACTTCAAAAGGATTTAAGTTCTAGGTCTAGATTTTGCTTTAAGAATAAGAATTATCGAGACATCTAGCTTTTAGGTCAAGATAGATAAGTGGAGGTAAACATTTGGATCATATAAGTAAAAGGATAGATATCAAGTCCATTTAATACACCCAAGAAGCTACGAAGCCCAGCCTCGGCAAATTAACATCAGAGTCCCATTTGTTGAACGGGGGTTTTCAGCATGTTATATAATTAGGCCTATGTTCTTCGTCACGTGATGCAGATATAATTTCTGCTTCCATGAAGTATACGCACACTTAATAATCGCAGGATTAAGAAACTCACAAAACTTTATCAGCTAATATATCAACATAATTTGAATCTGATAATAATGTTTGATATGAGATCCATTTAGATTGAGTGCGAGACATAAACCTAAGACAATGCATTTTTATTATCTTCCACAAAGAATTAATAGGGCTAAATCATTCTTTTGCAGGCACACATACAAATACACCAACAATAAACAAGCAAAATTGAATGAAATGGTTATATCACTTGCACATCACAGATAATTTCAAAGAAGGTGAAAGAATATCAACAATGATTGGGTGATTAAATTTGATCGCAAAAATAATTGTATTCATACACTCGGAACAATAAGTTACAGGTTTTCCAATGCATTTCATGAGTCAGAAACTCTCACATAGGGCATACTTTCACACTGTAGCTATTATCCATTCGAAATTTTCTTTCCCTGCAAAATTTGCTTTTTTGACAATAAAATCTGCTAATATGATTATATGAAGGCATTCTTAATCTCCATTTGTTTTAATTCTTTTTCAAATATTCTTTGGAAAAGTTAAGGGATGTTAAAAAATATGGGAAATTAGCTAAGTCTGTGCTTTTCAAATTTATGGAAGACCCTTTTTTAACTCTCATACTATGTTTATAAATTCCAACAAGGGTGTTAAGAAATCTGGGAATTTTTTCTCGGGAATTTTGTAATAACCTTTGTTTGAGCTTTTAAAAAGATCTGTAAATAGATAAGAATATTTACAAAATTAGCTAGCTACATGTTTATATCACCAACTCCTCTTATCACAAGACATCTACTTCCTGTTCTTGATCTGTCATTTCGCAGTAGAGGCAGCCACTTTGTCCGCCATTTCCTTCACAACGGACCACGCATACGTCACATCCGCTCCTTGAGTGCTGCTTGCGCAGACGGCAAACCGTAGAAAGTATGTGCCCTTGACCGCGGATGGGGTTATATGAATTCGCCGGTCGTCATTTATCATCTTGTTTAGTCGCTCGTTTATGGCGTTATCTCCCTTGTTACACAGATAAATATTTCCGAAAAGAGGAAAAAAGAAAAGAAAGTATGGAAACTGATTTCTGTTAAAATCAAAGAATAAAGTCGAAAAGTAAAGCAACCACCACTGATAGAGATATAAATCACTTACTTTTGATAATCAAGACTATGTAGCTAATCATTACTTTAAAAAATCTGAACAATGTAGCAATCTTCATCTTTTATAATTTTGACATTGCGGCAAAGGCTAAAGTAGTGCTAGCCTCGCAGTTATTAATTTGGAACTATTTACCTTGAAGCGGAAGCAGACAAGCCCTAGCACCACCTCTCCGAATATCTCAAACCTGGGGTCCGCCAGTACAAGTCTCTCAAACTGATGAGCCAACAGCACGTCCTGTTGACATGCGCAAAACGTATTCGATTATTTAATATCAAGTAAGTAAAATAGATAGCTAATTTTTAAACATTTATTATCATGTAGGTTTCATAAAGTGCACAACAAAGAATTCTTGCAACGCACTTTTTACGGAAACTTGTTGCTTTCTATGAAGCGTTTAAAGGGATCTTAAAAATAAGATTTGGAAAAGACAGAATTAGAAAAAAGAATTGCCATATTGAAGTGCATTGCCATTTATAATAGAAGGAGATAAAGAGTATGATCGAGTTAAGGGATAAAATGGCTAGACAATTAAAACCACAGAATATTGAATTTTATTGACAGTGAAGAAATAAAAAGTAAAAATCAATGCCAGTTTGGAGACACAAAGACCCTCTACGTTAATGGCGGAATATGAGAAAACAAAATAAATTGACTTCGTTTTCAGTTGGTTTTTTTTTTCACGACAGGCATCAGCACATTTTAAATTGCCTCTTTATTAGCATGATGGTGCATTGTCTACAATTGGACTAGCCGCTTAATACCATTTAAAGACAGAGGCTTTACCATGAGAAACAACTCAGCCGACAAATATTTAGGCAATATCCCTTTAGGCTTACTTCACTTGCCTTGCACTAACAAACAAACCTTTCGAATCTGTTGTTGTAGACCAGAAACACCGAACATCCTCAACACAAACCAGACTTTCAATGATCGGAATCTTCGGCCCAGGGGTATATGCCAGTGCTAAGAAAGAAAGTAAAGAACACAAGCATATATCAATATAAAAATAACTTATCTTGTTTGGTCTCAATACGAACTGAGTTAATTGGCTTCAGTGTAAGTAAGAAAATTTCCGAAAATTAAGGAACGGGAGAAGAACAATTATTGATGTAGCCTATTGCAAGGTTCAGATGACAAAGCCCTTTAATTCCTTATTTGACCTGTCCAGGTGAATCTCTCATTATATGTCCAGGGCCGGATGAAGCGTGTGGGAGGGTCAGGGGCCGAAAGAAAAGTTGGCACTCTTTTTACTGATTCCGGCATAGGCTTTATTATAACACCATAGAGTACTATCTTAAAATATTAATAAAATATTGCAATACGATTATTTTAGGTAGGTCTATATTTTTGTTCATTATTCGACACCTTGCCAATTAAGAAAATTAGTATCTCACTACTTGAGGGGTAGTATGATATCTACTTTATCACTAGAAATCTCCATTGATCAGTCTCTTTGCGCAGTTTACCGAGCTTAAATCTAAATCTACTTGATTAGCATGTAATTACGTTTCATTCAATGTGATCTATGCATTGGGAGTTTGTTTATATTAATATGTAACTTATCATGGAGCTAAGAACAGTTACCAGTTTAGAGATAACAAATTTCATTGTTATGAAATAAGGAAAAGTGAATCAGGCAATGAAATGAAATTAGAAAAAAAAATGACTGGTCAAGACAATTGCGAGCAACAAAGTTTAACTACCAGGCTTGCAAAATACGGTCTCCTATTAAGAAATAGCATAAAAAAAATACGTATAATCACCAGGGGATATGAGGAATTAAAGCGAGTCCGTAGTTTGCTATAGAAATTAACAAATTTTGAATCGTCACAGTTTAAAACAGTCCCTTGTGGGGAGCCCTCCTCCCCCTTACCCAACCCCTCCTTTTTTTTCCATCTTCTATTTTTGGGTGTCACTTCTTCTCCTACAGTCTCAACTTCTCTTGAATCTGGCACGAGACCTGGCTGGTATGTAAAGCGTGAATAGTGAGTTTGCAACTATACAGTGAAATATTATGATCTGTAAAATTGTTAACTGTTATGGTTGAAAAAAATAACAGAGAAGAAAAGAAATAATAATAATAAAAAAAACTATGTAATTTTCCAACAGTAAGGAAACTTTAAAGATTATGTTATGCTTTTCATAATAGGCTATTTTCTTGTAAGATATGATTTTACAAAATGTTAAGGAAACAGTTTTCAAAAACCAAAATTCCTTCCGCAGTATTCTGTTAGCTCACCCTATAGTCTGGCATAGCCTTGCCCTGATGGTCATGTTTTAGGTAAAGCGGATCCACCTCAAACGCTTCTGTCACGCTGTAGCGGTCCTTGAACCTGTGAAGGTAAGAATGGTGCTGACGTGAGAGAGTGAGGTGGAGAGACAGAGAGAGAGAGAGAGAGAGAGAGAGAGAGAGAGAGAGAGAGAGAGAGAGAGAGAGAGAGAGAGAGAGAGAGAGAGAGAGAGAGAGAGAGAGAGAGAGAGAGAGAGAAGGAAAGAAGGGAGGGAGATAGGGAAGAAATCAGAAAATTCGATGGCGCAAATGCTCAACAACAACTAAAATAATTTCCTGTCTTGTCTCAATATAAGTTAATTAAGTTGACTAAAGAACATACACAAGGTAAAAAAAAAATTGCCCCAAAATGATATACGTGGAAACCCATTAATCAATTAAGAATTTGAAAGAGAGACTCAGAAGTAACAAACAGTTAGGCAGAGAGACTGATAATCAGTCTGCCAACGATGTATAGAGATTGTGAGTATGTTCATGACAGGGGGAAAACAGGAGAGACAGACTTGCTCGCATCCCTGCGATGAAGAAATAACCCATTACACGTGGAAAAATACCTCCCCCCCTCAAAGAACAAAACAAAACAAAACAAAACAGTGTCCCAAACCTTCATGGAGTCGGACCCATTATGGCCAGTCGGTGAGAATTCAAGGTTATTAATGTCTTTAGAATTCGAAATCTATGCTTTCGGGAACCCACAAGGCCATGATTAAATCTAGAGTCTTGATTTTTTTTCAATCACAAAATGCATTAAAAAGTTTGACATTATTCAATAATATTTTCCTAGGGCAATAAGGAAGGCAAAAAAAAAGGTGGAACAACGGCAAAAATTCCAACTCGCTGGACGTTACTGAAGCTAACACAAGACAACACCTTGATATCTATCAACAATAATTTAAAACATTAATACTGCTGTTCCCCCAAGGTGTTTTAAAATAAAAATTATACATTCATAAAAATATTGTGATCGCTACGAAAAAATTAAATTTGATTTTCAACCGTACCCTTCACAACACAATAAGAATTTTAAAAAGTAGATAATTAATGTAAATCAATGATGTTTTAAGACAATAATTACATTCGTAGAGATATTTTGATAGATATAGAAATACCCAATGGTGAATTCCTTTACTACTCACTCTACTCTTGGTATTGCAGGGATTAAAATAGACATTGTGATTTTAATAACAAAAGTATTATCTTTACCACATCGTTGAGCAGTCAAAGTTCACACGCATCCACTTGTGAGGGTTGAAGTTAAAAGACATAGAATGCTAAGGGGAAAATAGAGAAAAAGTACTATATTATTTTCTATATTGTATGTTTTAAAAGAGTCATAATAAAGCAAGCTTGAAGAAATATTAAACTTTGCCATATTGAAAAAAAAATGCGTTCACCTGCTGTAAGAGCAATAGAATTTTTTAAATATTTATTATAGAGACAGAAAAAGAACATCTAACACAGTTAATAGGGTAAACTAGGAAAACCGCAGACATAAAGACATTAGTGTATGAAAACTTAAGATATATGCATGATAAATCTATCAATCCCAAACTTTTGCAGAAAGTCACAAGATAGGGAAAAAAAACGTGCCATCACTGATTGGTTCGAAACAATCTAGAAACAATAATCACTAGCGCTATCAATTTTAATTTGTCCGCAGCATTTTGTTACATAAAAGCAATTATTTAGTTTTACTCGCAGCATGAAACAAAAAAAAAAAAAAAACCACAAAATTTCCCCTTAGTCTTTCAGGCCTTTTGAAAAACTTGAGATAATCTTGCTGCTCGACGAAAGGAGAAAAATTGCTAAGAACCAGTAACTAAGCGCCGCTAAGGATAAGTAACGTCATGACTCTTTCTCCTTATCATAACGTTCTCATTTACATCATTACAAAAATACTTCGTAAAGTTAACTTCGATTATAAGAATATAACTTATTGCTGCCCGCAACAAAGTTGTAGATCTATAGACGCATCTAAAACGCGGAGACGAAATTTTAAAGATTTTAAGGGAAAATAACACATGTAGGGTTAGAAAGAGCCTACCTACCTCCACCCCGTCCAGCAAATGCCGAAATTCCGGACAGATACAGGCGCTCCCAGCATAGGCCGCGTCCACATGCATCCACAGTCCCTCCTGGGTACCTACAGGTAGCAACACGTTGGGCTTGATTGATACATGAAAATAATTAATTGACTGATTGATGAACAATTTTGAAAGTCCAGACCAACACGAGCTGTGGTTTCAAGACTTGCGATCTGTTTTTTTTTCAACAGATCTATGAAATTCCTTTATCAGTTTAAAACTTGAAACTAATCAAACTAACGGTAAAATTGGAGCAATAAGCTTTTTTAATGCTAACCTACAAGTGATTGTTCTTAAGCAGCTTATCATCATTATAATCATCATCATCATCTAGATCCTCATTATCGCCATCCTGATTTTGTTGTTGTTGTTGTTGTTATTATTATTATCATTCTTGTTGTTGTTTTCGTTGTTGTTGTTGTTGTTGTTGTTGTTGTTGTTGTTGTTGTTATTATTATTATTATTATTATTATTATTATTATTATTATTATTATTATTGTTATTATTATTATTATTATTTTACTATTATCATTACTACAACTACTACTGCTACTACTACTACTACTACTACTACTACTACTACTACTACTACTACTACTACTACTACTACTACTACTACTACTACTACTACTACTACTACTACTACTACTACTACTACTACTACTACTACTACTACTACTGCTGCTGCTGCTGCTGCTACTACTACTACTACTACTACAACTACAACTACTACTACTACTACTACTACTACTACTACTACTGCTACTACTACTACTACTACTACTACTACTACTACTACTACTACTACTACTACTACTACTACTACTACTACTACTACTACTACTACTACTACTACTACTACTACTACTACCACTGCTGCTGCTGCTGCTGCTGCTGCTACTACTACTACTATTATTATTATTATTATTATTATTATTATTATTATTATTATTGTTGTTGTTGTTGTTGTTGTTGTTTTTGTTGTTGTTGTTGTTGTTGTTGTTGTTGTTGTTGTTGTTGTCGTCATCATCATCATCATCATCATCATTAATATTATCATAATTATTATTATTATTATTATTATTATTATTATTATTATTATTATTATTATTATTATTATTATTATTATTATTATTATTATTATTATTATTATTATTATTATTATTATTATTATTATTATTATTATTATTATTATTATTATTACTATTGTTATAATCCTCATCATTTTTTTTTTTTTTTGATACTCACAAATTGGACCCAGCTCGGCAAGGTTATCGAAGGAGCATCTTGATGTAGTACCAACTGTGGCACAAAGCTGGAAAAAAAAGATGAAAATATTAATAGACATTAACTATTAAATTGTGTTAAAATGTGGAAAAAAAAACAAACCCACAATGATAACTATAATTTATCTTGGCAGTAGGAGAGCATTCACAGTCACCAAGAAATTCTCTTAATATTGAAATTGATTTTGCCATCAAGTCTTTGCTTGTAAAACTTAGAGAAATAATTAATCGTGGACTACTTAGCCTTGATACTTTACTAATATATCAAAATGATGTGTAGAGCACAAAGGTTTAAAACTATATTATAAACGCCACAGTTCTATTTTTTAATTTATTCACTACAAAACAAAATCAGCGCCTCGTCATATCAGTTACCTTGAGGCGTCAGGAATGTAATTGAAAAGCTAACGGCTGTTGCCAGGACAACAAATGATGCACAATAAGTCCAGGATAACCATATCTTGTAATCACTAGCCCTTTGCTGCGCGACTTCCCAATGTATCTTTACATGATCGGTAAAAGTCGCAAACCTCATAAGTCAGTGCGAGACAAGTTCTTAAAGGAGGCCATAAAATTATATGCTATAACGGTAACCTAAAGTCGTATGACATAATTTTTCTAAGTTTTGTTTGCCCAACTGCGCTCAGTTGTGTAAATTTTGAAAATCTTTCCTCGAAAGCCAAAAAATTTATAAAAACAAAACCAAAAAAAAAGCTCATAAAAAAGTTCAAAATTAGGGATATCAAATACCTTTTTGTGCGTCGCTGGTGTTGAAGTCGGTTTCAATGGTGTTTAAGCGCTTGATTTCACGAATACGAAATTTTTCGATACTGTCTTTAATTCTTGTAAAAATTCTGTGTTGCCTTTCAACCCGATTCTAAAGAAATTCTTATTTTTTTTTTATTTTGTCCCGCTTGCTTACAAATAACATGACCAAAGGAACTAGTCTAAATTGGAAGTGGACAAAACTTCAAAAATTAATTCTAAGACTATTTATGCTCTTGCTCCATGTTAATCATTCTGTTAGTTTAAAAATCATACCACCAAATCCGTCTGGACAACGTAATTACTCACAAAGAAGGGGAATAAACCTTTCTCCCTGTCTTCTTTTATCGCAGACTCCAGAGTTACTCCCCGCAATGCCCCTTTGGCGTCAGTTTGTAACAAACGCATTTGGACCATTCCAATGAGCGATGAGCGCTCCACAGATGAATGGGCCTGTAAGGAGACAGTATAATTATATTTGGAGACGTAGCTAGGGGTAGTGCAAGTTTTTGTTTTCTTTTTAAACAGGGTTTTCCCGACAGTTCTGATGATAAGCAATGTACGTTGATCATAGGTAGGACTTTGAAAATTTATTCTTTATCAACTTCCATTTCACATTTCAATCACAAATAGTGCTAAGTAAAAGCCCCTATTAAAAAAAGAAGCTTATTTCAAAGCAAGAAGAAATACATTTCAATAGTTTGAGCTAACTATTTTGATCAGATGAAATAATGCATGGAGAAACTGTCGGTTTGATCATAATTTAACGTATAAAGCTTTTATCATTATCGATGTTAAAAATAATTGCTAAAGACAGCTTAAAACAATTGCATCATTAAACTAGAAAAGCCTTTTCACTGCGGAGTAATACATGCACCGACACTCTTATTTCATCCCCACCTCAAGTGTCTATTGTGCGTACTCAGTACACGCCGAGCCCCATGTCTCAAGCTCTCAAAACCTTTATTAAATAGAAAAAAAAATAAAACAAAAAAAAAAACCTTCACCTTTTTTACTTTCACATTTGAAAAGAAAAAAAAAATGTTTACAAAATAATAACAAGAACGAGTAAAAACTCTCTTTGACCTCCTCAGAAGTGTATGCAACCAGTTTGTCGAGCATCTGACCCTGCGTCATATCCGGTTTGTGTTCTCTCAATTTGTGCATCGCGGCGGTTCGTGCGGATAGAAGAGCGACAAGAGTTGCCTCGCTTGCCGTGCCCTGCGGAAACAAAGAGAATAATATGATAGTGGAGTTGGAACACGAGATCAATCTCTAACTTGAAAAGTAGATAGTGGCAAAGTAAACCCCCCACAGCGGGGTTAAGACTAATGATAAACACTTTATGTATGCTTAGTTCAGGTTACGAGCCTCTTTGTCTCTATGTCTGTCTCCTTCTTTGTATGCCTCTCTTTGTCTCCATCGTTCTGTCTCTCTGCCACCACATCCCTGTTTATGTTTAGGAGTCTCTCTTCTTCTCTTTCTGTCTCTGTGTATCTTTGTCTCTGCTGTTTCTCCCTTTTTGTCACTGTCTCTCTATCTGCTTAAGTCTGTCTCTTAATATCTGTCTTTTTCTATTTCTGTCTGTCTGCCTCTAGAACCCTTTCTTGGCTCTCTATCTGTTGATCTGTAACTGGTAATCTATCTATCTATCTATCTATCTATCTATCTATCTATCTATCTATCTAGTTAGAAGATAAGTTGGAATAATTGATGAGATTGCTCAACTGTGGGGGCTTTTCAAAGATATAAAAGATCTATCTATCTATCTATTCATTTATGCCATCTCAAATCTTAATATCAAATGATTGTGTAGTAACAGACTGAAGGTCGAGAATAGATCTAAATGCCGATTTCACCTCCGCTAATAAAACATTTTAAAACTGTTACAACGTTTATAGTTTTTAACAAAAAAAAAAAACAAAAAAAAACCAACGGATAAATTTAACATCAAATTAGCAAGAGCAAGGCGCAACAGTCAAATGTAAAATGTATTAACATAAAATTTGGTCTTTAATGCAGTACAATGCAGCGGAAATTTCAATAGGTCTAATATCAATTTATTTCTCAATTCAATCTTATTTGTATTCTCCCTCCCTGCATTCCTATCTTTCCCCCCTCTCTCTCTCTCTCTCTCTCTCTCTCTCTCTCTCTCTCTCTCTCTCTCTCTCTCTCTTCCCATCCATCTATATTCATACTGATATGAGCTTTCAAAACCCTTGGCTAGCTGGAATATATGCTAGACAGAACTTCATGTAATGATTCTACGAACTTTGTGGGGAAAAAAACCCGAAGCATCCAAAACTAATGAGACACTCGTGAAGTTCGAGAAATCATAGCGAAAACAGATCACCATATATATTACATTTACGTAATGTTACAATCAAAATAGACAAAAATCGACTTAACGATTATGCTTAATAAAATTTACTGCCAATCTATGAGCTCACCCACTATCTCCTTCTTTCTGTATCTGTCTCAATCTCTGCGTCTGTCAGTCTGTCTATCTGTGTATCTTTCTTTCTGTCTGTTTGTCTCTCTGTCTTTATCTCTATCTATCTCTCTTTATGTCTGTCTGTCAGTCTGTCTGGCTCTGGTTCTGTCTGTCTGTCTGTCTGTCTCTCAATCTCTCTCTCTCTCTCTCTCTCTCTCTCTCTCTCTCTCTCTCTCTCTCTCTCTCTCTCTCTCTTTCTCTTTACCTTCCTGGCCTTTGTCTTCCCAATCCCCACTAAATTTCTGCCTTTTCCTCTTTCCTAAAAATATATTTTTATGTATCTATTTCGTTTTTTCTTTCTCAGCTCAAATCTTACAGCTTTTAAAAAACAACAATGCGAGTGAATGTTGGAAATTGAAGCGATGAACGAAGAAGCAATATGTACCTTTGGCCTTAAACCCTAAGATCTTGCATCGGTTTATTATAATCCAATTACAACACTGCTGCATTGTGATAACAGTCAGGGAGTCCTTTTTTTTTTAAACATTTTTTACACACAAAAAAAGGCAGTTCTGGCTCTTTTTAAAATTAAACATGTAGATCTACCTGGATAACACCGCCGCCTTTTCCCTCCTCGGAGAAGAGAAATTCTCTGGGAAGTTGAAGCATCTTGGCTATCCAGTCCATCATAGACACTTCAAGTTCTGTGCAAGCAGGGCTGGACGCCTGTGTTTGAGTTGAATTGAAAGCAAAAACAAATTAAAGAAAAAAAAAGGTCGATAACATAAGAGAAATTGGTTGCTCCAAAATAGACTTACGACAGGGTATTAATAAAAGGAATAAAATGATGATTATGTGGATGATGATGACGATGACGGTGATTATACTACTACTACTACTACTACTACTACTACTACTACTACTACTACTACTACTACTACTACTACTACTACTACTACTACTACTACTACTACTGCTGCTGTTGCTACTACTGTTGCTGCTGCTGCTGCTACTACTACTACTACTACTACTACTACTGCTGCTGCTGCTTCTTCTGCTACTATTACTACTACTACTACTACTACTACTACTACTACTACTACTACTACTACTACTACTACTACTACTACTACTACTACTACTACTACTACTGCTGCTGCTGCTGCTGCTACTACTACTACTACTACTGATTATGATTTATTATTATTATTATTATTATTATTATTATTATTATTATTATTATTATTATTATTATTATTATTATTATTATTATTATTCTCCACCTCATCATCATCATCATCATCATCATCATCATCATCATCATCACCATCACCATCATCAATATTTTTCTTCTTCTTCTTCTTCTTCTTCTTCTTCTTCTTCTTCTTCTTCTTCTTCTTCTTCTTCTTCTTCTTCTTCTTCTTCTTCTTCTTCTTCTTCTTCTTCTTCTTCCGTGCATTTTTTCCATACCCAAGACTCAGCGTAAAAGAAATCTGCGTTATTGCACTTTTTGAATAATGCATTGGGGTAAGGCCTATTACGATTGATAGTAGTAATATGGCATTGCATTAATATGTTCTACATTATGCTGCGATCAGAAAATGGGCACGATCTTGCATTACTTTATGCTGTCTAAGACGGGCATTCTTAGTATGTTCAGACTGTTTCTTCGTACAAAGATTTTTTTTTTTAGCAAAACTTAGTTTACAACAATTGCACATTCCTATGAATTATGCATGCGTTATAGCTTTGTATTTCCCTAAAATAAAATACGAGGGCTCTTTCAGAAATAACCGAAAAATGTTTCCATTGCTCAACAACCAGTGGAGCTTTTTTAATTCTGTAAACGACATGATATTCCCTCTTATTTCCTTACGGATATTCCCAGAAATTATGAAGTGCATCATTTTGCACAATGAATGTCTAGACGATTATAAAGATGGCGGCCCACCTGAAACTTGGTCAAAGGAGGAAATCAGAGCTGTCATGCGTTTTTTGAACGCCAAAAGTCTGAATCCTACCGAAATTCACCGAAAGAACTTCAGAGTGTATATGGTGAGCATGTTATAAGCCGTACACAAGTCTATCACTGGTGTAATTTGTTTGTAGCCGGCCATTCCGACTTGACAGACAGGGAAAGGAGAGGGCGTTCGATAACTGCGACGTCAGAAGACAATGTGAAGCGAGTTAATGAGCTTATTCGTCAAGACAGGAGGGTTGAAACTTCATGAAATCTGTAGCTGGATCTTGAAATTTCGGAAACTTCTGCCCATAGAATTGTATTTGATGAACTTGGCTACAGAAAAGTCAGCGCAAGATGGGTTCCTAAACGATTGACAGACAATCATAAAGAACAAGATTGGACATCTACGGGGAACTTTTGAGAAGAAGCAAGAGCTCACGCAGGGTTCACGGGCATACTGCCTAACGCCGGCGGAGACTTTCTAGGCTACGATGTGACTTTTCTTGACAGCTTTGTCACCGGTGATGAGACTTTGGTTGCACCATTGCACCCAGAAACAAAGCAAGTTTCGATGACATGGAAACATCCATCCTCACCTGTCGCGAAGAAATTCAAAGTCATTGCGGTCAGCAAAGAAAATAATGGGAACTGTTTTCTGGGACAGTCGTGGTGTTCTTCTGTTCGAAACCTTACAATCTGGAGAGCAATCAATGCTGCAAGGTACTGCCAAACTCTTGACAAGCTTAGGGAGGCCATTCGCAGAAAGCGCCCAGGGCAGTTGACCAACGGGGTCATTTTGCAACACGACAACGCCGTACACCCCACACAGCACGAGTGACGCAAGGTTGGCTAGAGAAATATGGATGGGAGATTTTGCCACCCACCACACAGTCCAGACCTCGCACCATCTGATTATCACCTCTTTGGGCCACTGAAACGTGAGCTGGCAGGAAAGCGCTTTGATGACGATGAAGAAGGCTTGTTGACCATGTGCGGAAATGGCTACAAAACCTTGACGGAAGTTTCTTCCGAGAGGGTATCTATTCCATGGTGCGGCGTTGGCGAAAGTGTGTTGACAGACTTGGCTGTTACGTAGAGAAATGAAGGACGAGTCAAGGTATGAACACGTGCAAGAATTTTGTTGATAGCATAAAAAACGCGGATTTTACAGGCATTTTTCGGTTAATTATGAAAGAGCCCTCGTAGTCTACTTGAAAAATAACGAAGATCCGTGAAAACTTTTAAACAATACTACTTCCCGGAAAAAAAACAATGCACTTTTGATCTACTCAGTTTAAACAATTGGTGGTAGTGACACTGTGTTTGCCCGAAAAAGACAAGTTGATATTTTATTTTTTTCTCTTTGATTCATTGTTCATGGGCGAATATTGGGAGTTTTTTTTTTCTTTCTCTCTTTTCTTGAGTGTATTTATGATGTCATTTGTGCTCTTTTCCCAGAATCCCCCGCGTCCGATTCCTTTAATTCCCTACCTTTTGTCTTAACGTTATATAACATCGAATTGCTTCCACTCATGACTTATTTCTACGCATTATGGTGAAAAACGGACTGCAACAAAGCCCATATGAGAGCGCCGCCAAAGAGAAAAAAATAATTAATAATTGAATACCACTCTGGCCTTTAAAATAAATCCACTGCCAAACCACTGACGTAAGGTCTGTTTTACTTACCCATGTAAACCCTATACAGGCTATTGCGTCTGACAACATGTCTCCCAAGATGGCGGGATATGAATTTCCGGTTGGGTAGTAGGCGTGGAAGTGTGGGTTATGCCAATGGGTAACCTACAGAGTCAAAGTTGAAAAAAAATCATAGTAAACAATTTCTTAAATTTAAGTTAGGAAGTAGAGAATGGTTGGATTATTATTATTATTATTATTATTATTATTATTATTATTATTATTATTATTATTATTATTATTATTATTATTATTATTATTATATATTTTTGTAGCATTCAGATAATCAGATTGATTCTGAAATAACAGAAAATTTTATGTTTGTCCCAGAAACTAGAACCTTAAATGAAAGATTTCGATAAGTGGATTCAATATAAAAAATATTAAGCTTATTTTGTAAGTTCGTTATTTATTTACAGATCCTTATAAACATTTACTTTTATGGTAGTACAAATAACGTTAATTTCTGTAAGGTATGCAGTGCACCTGTATGCATATTTGCTGAAATTAATAGCCTTCTATGAACGTAAAATTTTATCTTAAAAAGATTGAAAACGCATTGTTTTCCAGTATTGCTTACATTTGAATCTAGAAATAATCGGATATTGTCCGGCTGACTTACCCCGGGCATAATGACTCTCTCTATATCCGCTTTAACCGCTGCCCACGACTCCCCCATCCGCGGGGCTTGGTCAGGAATGAGTTCCCTCAGGTAACCGGGCGATACTTTCGGGTAAGGTGGCCGGCTGGTGATCCCATCCAGGTACTCGGTTATGTAGTCGATCATCTCACGACCACGGATTCGAAACTCTTCCCCATCCATGACTTCAGGCAATGCTTCAAGTTATCTATTTTTATGGTTTCCTAAGTCTCTCAAAGATAATTATACAGGGGCTGGGTGATTCTTTCCCAACGTCCCCTAAGTCTCTTTAAGAATCCTGAATGGGGCTGAGTGATGCTTATAGTTCTCTATTTGAACGTCTCCTAAGTATTTCCCCTTATCAGTTCTCTATCAAGAGGAAAAAAAAATTCTCTCTGCACAAAAAAGAAAAAAATATGTTCGAATCTCACGGCTGGAGTTATCAAGTGCTTGATAAATTGATTCTTGATGGAACTGATGCATAACAGAATGATAAATTTATTCTTTATTTTGTAGCAACATCCCCTACTATTGATCAATTGATTCGCTCTTCAAATCAATTACTTCGTTCATAACTATATGAATCCCAAAGATTTCATTGCTGAGGAAATGGCTGGGAGGTAAAACATTCCATCATTTTAATGACTAACTTTATCTTAGAAGATATTTGTTGAGGCAAAAAAAATTAAATAATGATCTAAAAAGATTGCATGGTTTACAATAATAAATGAACCTTTTTTTTCGAAACTTGAAATAAAAATTAAGCATTTTTTGGAGCAAATTGTTTTCGACAAATTTAGTCTATTTAAAGCTAAAACCCAGGCATTAACCACACAGAATGTAGGAATGGAACCATCATGCAGAATATCTCAGTGTAGCTAGTACACAGGCTGAAGCTATGTAGTCAGAACAAGGCCAAGATATTTCTGCGCTACCATTAAACAGGTTGTGAGGGTCTAAACTTTATACAGGTCTCACTAATACAATCATCAAACAGTTTGTATTAATAAATTTTTTATATACAGGTTGTGAGAGTAAAATATTTACAAAGATTTCACTAATGCAGTCACCACACAGGTTCTATCAATACAACCATTATACAAGTTGTGGGAGTAATCATACAACTTGAAGTATCTGTAAAATCTACCATGTCACCATTTTACTAACAAAGAAAACAAAAATTTCACAGGCCATTGAAACGTAACCACTGCAAAATTGAAACAATACACTTATCACTCATGCTTACCAACACAATCACTACGTGAAATAATAGAACCACTGCATATGATTGTCAAGGCAACAAAACTTTTTGCTCACATTTTTCTTTTAATACACTCAGTGAGTGCGTGGGTTGCAGAAAGCTATCTAAGAACCAAGTATTGCATGGTTTGAAGCGTTATAAATTTTATCTACGCGGCGATAAAAGAATGTGCATGTTCACCAGGTCGTAAACTAGCAACATGCAGGTTTGAAAAATTTGTATTTCATAATTTTATATATTAGACTATGTTTACCTTCTTAACTCTTATCGTATGTCTGGAGAACAAAATAGCCCCGCCTACTCTGGCAAGTATAATTCTTATTGTGCCATTTCCGATGTAAGTTCCTTACTGTTTTGTTTTATTAGGTCCACTACTGACACAAACAACTGATAGGTGAAATTAGTTTTAGTTCTGACCAATGCTACTAGTTTTTTTTTTTTCTTTTTATAAATCTTCATTGATGTAGCCTTCGTCTTACATGCGAAAAACAATAGATCTTCATTCACAAACCTATAATCAGCTTGTTCCGAAGGAAGCCTTTATCTGATTGTTAATATTTACTTCTATCCTGCAATTAAAAAAAAAGGTAGTAGGTATATTTGTGTGTGTGAGAGAGAGAAAGATAGGGATTTCAAGTTGATAAACCATTTGAGGTTTGACTACAAGCACACCCGCAATGCCAGGCGGGCAAAGGATAACTTTTGCGCTTTTAAGAGAAATTTGGGACGACTTCGATCTCAACCTGGGCAGAGAGTACTTTCCTCGACTAATGTTCAGTGTTGGTGAGCAGGTGATGCCATGGAGAGAACATTACTCTTTCCTCCAATACATCTCGTTAAATCCAGATAAATACGACATAAAGCTCTCTTGGATTTGTGACGCCGAAAATGGAGAGCCACACTTAGGAAGGAACGGGAGTGACAGGGAGTTTAACTTGAGGAGAAACACAACAATTCTCTAACTGCACCACGCTTTAGAAGTGACAGAAACCTCACAGGGTATAACTTTATCGATTACGTGTATGTCCTCAGCACACATCTCTTGGCTAACAACATCATCTTAGTGGGGACCGTAAGAAAAAAAAAAAACCAAGTGTTTCTTATCGCCTGGGTTTAAATTTTGAAAAGGGCTGAACAAAGGTGAAGTCATTTTTGGTTTTCAGAAAAAAAAATACTGTTGTTGCATATCAAGCAAACACGAAAGAGCATGTCGTTCTAGCAGCACCATACACAAAGATGCCAACGTTGAAGAGCAGAAACCCGAGATGGTTACATTCTGCAGGACCACAAGGAGGGTGTACATGTCATGTATTAGCTGTGTCACACGCCTCGACAACCAGGGGCAAAACAAACAGATGGTCCTTGTTCTTATTTTACAACCTGCTCGAACTGTAGACCTTGCAGCCCTGATTACTTGCAGAAAGGCTCAACCGGATGACAGAATATCAACAAACGATAAAAGAGCTTACTTTATCTAGATTAGATTCTAGGTCTAGATTTACTCAGCCTTTTGCCGCAAATGGTGCACTAAGGGCTTCCATGTTTGATTTTCGTAGTAATATTGACAAACAAAACACGCCTACCGTTGCTTGTGATATGGCGTAGCCTCGATGTACAGATTGGAACACAATTTTTTTCCTCTTTAAATAGTAAGGGTCTTGAAAATAATGCTAGGTTTTGAGAAAGATTGCTGGTCTGTAATATATATATATATATATATATATATATATATATATATATATATATATATATATATATATATATCCTTTGGTTATTAAAAGAGTATTATCAATTTATCAAAATGAATTTTGAAGAACACTGAAAATTTCATATAAAAATTCCTGTAGTAAGTATTTTTATTCAAATAAAAACATCCCTTAGGCCTATTTTTGACCCAAGGCATACGATTATGGTATTAATGTTAAGTATGTTGAGCAGATAAATCAATAAAAATATTTAAATGACATTTTCCTTTAAAACTAATTACTATTGCGCCTAAATACTAATACCTTTTTACAGAAAATCCATCCATACTAATGGCTTAGTCCGGAAAGTTAGTCTTTAAAAACATTTTATTCAGTAAATAAATAAAGATTGCGAGTAGCAGAAAATTGCGGGTAGCGCCCCTTGCCTGTATGTCTTCAAAATCTTATCAAAACGTGAGAGAGGTAAT
Source organism: Elysia crispata (assembly GCA_033675545.1). Classification (NCBI taxonomy): domain Eukaryota; kingdom Metazoa; phylum Mollusca; class Gastropoda; family Plakobranchidae; genus Elysia; species Elysia crispata. The sequence continues at coordinate 35,229 of JAWDGP010000661.1, forward strand.
GAGTCAGCTTTGTCATTACCTCTTGCAATAGTGTCAGGTCTCAAGATAATAAGTTGATCCAGATGCTAATAATGTAATATGAGCGCTCATAGTGTTAATAGGTTCAATTCAGAAACAAAAAATTGCATAAAACGGAGCAACTAGGAGAATCAGATGTTCTATAACGATATAGTAATACAAGCATTTCCAAAGAGCTTTTCATATTTAGAAAAAGATGATGACTTGAATTAAATAGCACAGATGATTGTGAAATCCTTGTTCTTATAAAAAAGTTATTAAAATATCCCTTTTATATGTGAAAATAAAATGAAGAACTTTTTCACTAGATTGATCAAGAAATTAATGTCAAGCCTTAGATTAAACACTTTCCTTAAATCTTATTATGCAGTTTTGTTTTCTCTAATCAGAACAAAATCAGCTTGAAAATTAATTTTTCGGTCCTTAGATAGAACTTTTCGAAATATCTTTTCTGAAATCCAGCCATGGTTATAAGGAATTTATTTCTGCAAGATACGCGCTGTGGCAAATTTCAACATTTTTAGGCTTAAAAATATTGATAGAATGAATGGTGATTTTTCTCTTATTTATTATAGAGTTTATGATTGCGTTTTAGTATCGACTTATTCAAGTTAGAATAATGCTGAAAATCAACTTATTCTATAATTTCCTAAGATACTTACAGATCTTTTTAAACGCCTATTTGAAGACCCTGTATTCTCGCAAATGACTCTTAAGAAGTACGGTACAGTCATAGTTGCCCGTTTATTAGAACTTTAATAACCATGATAGTTGGAAAGTATCTAAATTCAGATGATAATTAAAATTTTTTAAATGATGTTATTATTGAAGCAACATTGATTTTCTCACAATTAATTGGGTCTACAAAGATTAAAAAAAACAGAAATATTTCAAAGAATCATTGATCGTACGTAATTTACAAAGAAAAAAAAAAAAACCCATAAAACTAAATTTTTAATACATATGCAAAGTCAAGTCAACAGATTGAAATTATTGCGAAGTTTAAAAATTTTAAAAGTTGAAAACAAGCCATTGCCTCATAATTAATTCAGACATGCACTCGATCACATTTGTTCATTTTTTTATTGTGACAAATAGTGAGTATTGGAGGAATGTTCAGAATGTAACAAGGAATAGTTGGCTGATTTTGGAAAACCCGAAGCTATTCATAGATCCTTTTAAAAGTAAAAGAAATCGACTAAGTCACTACTTTCCCAATCTGTTTCTAGATCCTTTTAAAACGCTTACTAGAAAGCTGTGAATTTTCGCAATAAGTGCATGAAAGTGCACTGCCTTGTGGGAATCGTTAGCCGCTCAGTTATTTAAACCTACATGATCATGAATGTTCAACAGAAATCTGTAAATTGATTTGGATATTACACAGTTAGTTAACAATTTATATATATAACGATACAATCATGTCCAAATCGTACGAGCGCCTGTATTATAGCTATAACTTAAAGCCTGATTTTGTTCAAAAACAGACGAATGCCGCCCAAAGATAATTTTTGAAAACTAAAGATTTAGATCGGTGGACTCATTTCAATATAAAATTTATTGAGCTAATTTTATAAGTTTATAGATCCACATGAACACTCATGTTATGTTGCTCAAAATAACCTGGATTTTTGTAAGGTGGTGTACTTCTTAGCACTTTTTGTGGTAATTAATAGCCTTTTAATGAGCGTATAGAATGAATAATATATAAAATTTATTTAGCCCATTTTGTAAGTTCCCTATTTATTTACAGATCCTCATAAACACTCGTATTATGTTATTACAAATAACGTGAATTTCTGCAAGGCAGTGTACTTCAAAAGCACATTTTTTGTAGTAACAAATAGCCTCTTTATGAGCGCATAGAATGACTTTTCGATTGATTAAAAAAGGTTTAGAATTAAATGTTTTCCAGTATTGTTCATTTTCAAGCTGGAATTCATAGTCTTTTAAAAAGCGTGAAAATGATATTTAAACAGATAAGGAAAGTACACAATCATCTAATCACTCATATAGATCAGTGAATTATTGACAATCTGGGAAAAGTGAATTACAAACCACTACAAGCCACTAGTGAATATAACGATACAATCATATTTTCATATTTAAATCCTGCAAGCGCCTAAAACTTTAAGCCTGATTTGGTTAAAAACAGACGAAAACGTGAACTAATTATGAAACATTCACATCAGGGGATTCATTTCAATATAAAAAAAAATTTCAACTAATTTTGTAAATTCCCTATTTATTTACAGATCCTTATAAACACTTGCATTATGTTATTACAAATAACGTGAATGTCTGTAAGGCAGTGTACTTCTAAAGCATAGTTTGTGGTTACAAATAGCCTTTAAATGAGCGTATAGAATGATCTTTCGATAGATTAAAAAAGGTTTAGAATTAAATGTTTTTTAGTATTGTACACTTTCAAGCTGGAATTCAGAGTCTTTTAAAAAGCGTGAAAATGATATTTAAACAGATAAAGAAAGTACACAATCATCTAATTTCATATAGATCAGTGAATTATTGACCATCTGGGAAAAGTGAATGACAAACTACTACAAGCCACTTGTGACTATAACGATACAATCATATTTAAATCATGCAAGCGCCTATGACTTTAAGCCTGATTTGGTTAAAAGCAGAAGAAAACGTGAATTTTGCACCAAAACTGATTGTATATATGGAACATTCAGATCAGGGGATTCATTTCAATATAAAAAAAGGACTTAGCTAATTTTGTAAGTTCCCTATGTATTTACAGATCCTTATAACCACTCGTATTATTTTATCACAATAACGTGAATATCTGTAAGGCAGTGCATTCTATGTACATTTTGTGTTTAAAAAAAATAGCCTTTTTATGA
>JAWDGP010000665.1:0-17500 GCA_033675545.1 Elysia crispata
CTCTACTTCTTTCTCTCTTCCCTATCGAGGCTCTATGGCTCAAGCACGGCTTCTCTCGGGGATGGTTTGTATACCATGCTTGAGTTTCTGTGTGCACAAGTCTATTTTTCTCACTCTCTCTCTCTCTCTCTCTCTCTCTCTCTCTCTCTCTCTCTCTCTCTCTCTTTCCCTCTTTCTCTCTCTCACTCTCACTTTCTTATCCACTATCTTTTTCTCTATCTATGTTCTATAACTCAAGCACGGCTTCTCTCGAGGATGATTTATATACCATGCTTGAGTTTCTCTTTGCAAAAGTCTCTATCACTCTCACCCACTCTCTCTCTCTCTCTCTCTCTCTCTCTCTCTCTCTCTCTCTCTCTCTCTCTCTCTCTCTCTCTCTCTCTCTCACTCTCTCTCTCTCTCTCTCTCTCTCTACCTCTTCCTCTCTTCCCTATCCAAGATCTATAACTCAAGCACGGCTTCTCTCGAGGATCGTTTACATACCATGCTTGAGTTTCTGCTGCACAAGTCTATCTATCTCTCTCTTTCTCTATCTCTCTCTCTCTCTATCTATGTCTCTCTCTCTCTATCTCTATCTCTCTCTCTCTTTCTTTCTCTCTCTTTTTCACTCTCTTACTCACTATCTTTTTCTCTATCTATGTTCTATAACTCAAGCACGGCTTCTCTCGATGATGATTTATATACCATGCTTGAGTTTCTCTTTGCGAAAGCTCCTATCACTCTCACTCACTCTTTCTCTCTCTTTCTCTCTCTCACTCTCTCTCTCTCTCTCTCTCTCTCTCTCTCTCTCTCTCTCTCTCTCTCTCTCTCTCTCTTTCTCTCTCTCTTTCTCTCTCTTTTTCACTCTCTTGCTCACTATCTCTTTCTCTATCTATGTTCTATAACGCAAGCACGGCTTCTCTCGGGGATGGTTTATATACCATGCTTGAGTTTCTGTGTGCACAAGTCTATCTTTCTCCCTCACTCACTCTCTCTCTCTCTCTCTCTCTCTCTCTCTCTCTCTCTCTCTCTCTCTCTCTCTCTTTCTTTCTCTCTCTTTTTCACTCTCTTACTCACTATCTCTTTCTCTATCTATGTTCTATAACGCAAGCACGGCTTCTCTCGAGGATGGTTTATATACCATGCTTGAGTTTCTGTGTGCACAAGTCTATCTCTCTCCATCACTCTCTCTCTCTCTCTCTCTCTCTCTCTCTCTCTCTCTCTCTCTCTCTCTCTCTCTCTCTCTCACTCCGACTCAGTCACTCTTTCTCTCATTTCCTATGTAGGTTCTATGACTCAGGCACGGCTTCTCTCGAGGATCTCGAAGTTCAGCCCTCCATGTCTCTTCCTTACTGTCATCTTGTCTTCTGCCCATGGAGAATCTTAGCTAACCAGTCACAGAACTCTCTTCTAGCTTCTCTTCATACTCCTTAACTTCAGGTCTCTTGCGTCTTTGCCTTCTGTAATCTGGAAACATAATATCAAAATATGACTAATTTCAATTACGGAGAACAATTTTACTTTTAAAATGAAATAAATAATTTGAGAGAAAGTGTTTGAAGATTTTTCTTTTCTGTTGCACAACAAGCTTTAAAATCTAAAAGCCAAAGAGCAGAATCTCAATTAATCGGTTGAAAAAAAAATCTGGACTGAAATGGAGAGATTGAGCAGGTATTTACAAAAATAACCAAAGTACAAGTGAAAAAGTAAAAAAATAATGAGATAAATGAAGCAAAAAACAAACTTTTTTTTAAAGGTTGTAGCAATAGACAGAGTGAAATGGGCAAGTTTTTTTCGAGATTTTATATACCTATCTTTACCGTTGTAGCTGACCTGGTCTTTTATATTTGTGTTTTTCATAGCTGTATAGTATGCTTTCCTGTAGATCCTGATCCCCATAGTCCAGTTTGCCTGAAGTATGCTGCCCTCTTATCTTTTTTTTTTATTGTCATCTTGACTTCTGGCCATGGTGATATCTAGTGTAAGGGTCCTAGATAACTCTTCAAACTCCCTTTCTTGGTACTTAACATTCTAATCTTTCCATCTTCGCCTTCTGTGATCTAAAAACACAAATATTTAATATGACTTAATTTAAATATAAGGAATTTTCATTCAATTTTTTTACATGTAACATTAAAAAGGAATATTGGTGAAAGTGTAAGAACATATTTGTATATTTTTAAAGTTTGAGAAAAGGCTGTAATATCCAAAGATATAAAAGCAGAATGTAAATCAAATCTGTTAGAAAAAAAAAACTTGACTGGATGGGAGGAATTCAGCAGGTTTTCATCTATACTAAAAAAAAAACCTGAAGAATCTCAAGGATAAAAATACAAACATAATATTAGTCCCTTTCATGGTTGGTATAAGCAAAAGAATTGAAGGCTTTATGATTCTGACAAGAAGAATAGCTGCCTTATGTGTGGCCATTGTTCTTTGCCTTGCCCATGTCTTCTTAGTACATGTTTTTTACACTCATGTAATTTTTTGTATCTTTAGTTCCTGGTCCATGTAGTTCACGTAGATCTCAATGTTCAGTCCTCCAGGTTTCTTCCTCACTGTCATCTTGTCTTCTGCCCATGGAGAATCTTAGGTAACCAGTCACAGAACTCTCTTCCACCTTCTCTTCATATGCCTTAACTTCAGGTCTTTTGCGTCTTTTCCTTCTGTAATCTGGAAACATAATATCAAAATATGATTAATTTCAATTACAGAGAACATTTTTACCACGCAGAACAAAATGAAAAAAGAAATAGGAGAAAGCAAATCCATACAATTTAAGTGCCTATATTAATATACAAATATATATATAAAACATTAATTAGAAATTTTGAGAGAAAGTGTAAAAAGATTTTTCTTTTGTGTTGCAAAACAAGCTTAGAATTCTAAAAGCCAAAGAGCAGAATCTAAATTAATCTGTTGAAAAAAAAGTCAGGACTGAAAAGGAGAGATTGAGCAGGTATTTACCAATAATAACCAAAGAACAAATGAAAAAGTAAAAAAAAAATAAGAGAAATGAAGCAAAAAAAAAAAAAAAACTTTTTTTTTAAAGGTTGTAGCAATAGGCAGAGTTAAATGGGCATTTTTTTCTGAGATGTGTATATACATACCTATCTTCACCATTGAAGCTGACCTGGTCTTTTTTATTTGTGTTTTTCATAGCTTTACAGCCTGCTTTCCTGTAGATCCTAATCCCCATAGTCCAGTTTGCTTGAAGAATGCTGTCCTCTTATCTCTTTTTTTTATTGTTGTGTTGTCTTCTGGCCATGGTGATATCTAGAGTAAGGGTCCCAGGTACCTCTTCAAACTCCCTTTCTTGGTACTTAACATTCTAAACTTTCCATCTTCGCCTTCTGTGATCTTCAAACACAATTATTTTAAAATGACTTAATTCAAATATAAGAAACAATTTTGCTACACAAAAATGATGAAGAAAATGAAATAGGAGAAAGAATTTTTATTTTTGTGTCACAAAACTAGCTGTGTAATCTAAAACCGGAAGAGAAATATCTAAATTAAATGACTTGAAAAAAAAGTCCGGATTAGCAAAGGAAAAATTCACCAAAGTTAAAAAAAAACAAATTATGGATAAAACAAGCAAAACATATTTTCTGTTTATTTAAAGTTTGTTGGAAAAGAAGGAGTTTACAGATCCAGATTCTTTTTAGAGGTGTAGTTAACCGACATATGTAAATATTGCAGATAGTAGCAGACCTGGCCTCTTGCGATTCATGTTGTTCACAGCAATGTAGTCTGTTTTCCTGTAGATCATGACCCCTGCAGTTCAGGAAGGCTAAAGGTGTTGTCTTCCAAATTATTTCTTATTGTCATACTGTTCTTTGCCTATGGTGAACCATAGCGTAAGGGTCTCAAGTATGTCTCGAAACTTCTCTTCCTGATCCTCAACTTTTGGTCTTTACATGTTCACCTTCTATGCTCACAAAACACAAAAATATAATATGAATTTTTTCAAATACGAGAAACATTTTTGCCACTCAAAAAAATATGAAACATAGAAATAGAAGAAAGAATTCACAATCAATTTTGGCGCGCATGAAATGTTAAAAAGGTATATGGGGCGGATGTGTTAGAACATGTATAAATATTTTTATTGTTGCAACAATATTGGGAGAAAGTTTCAGAATATATATATATATATATATATATATATAAATTTTTTATTTTGTTGCAAAAAAGACTGTAAAGACATAAAAGCAGAACATAAATCAAATCCTTTAAAAACTCTGACTGGAAAGTGTTGGAATATTTTATTTGTGTTGCAAAACAAGCTGTGTTATCCATTAGCGTATGAGAAAAATCTAAATTAAATGAGTTTAAAACAAATTTATGAATGGAAAGGAAAGATTCAGCAGGTATTATAAAATAGGAAATTAAAGTTCAAAAGAAAAAAAATACGGATGAAACAAGGAAAAACAAAATTTCGTCTCCTACAATTTGTAGGAAAAGAAGTAGTTTATAGATACCGAGTCATTTAAGAGGTGTAGCTAACTAATATGTGTAAATTGTAAATAGTATCTGACTTGGCCTTTTTGATTCATGTTGTTAACAGTTCCTGGTCCATGTAGTTCTTGTAGATCTCGAAGTTCAGCCCTCCATGTCTCTTCCTTACTGTCATCTTGTCTTCTGCCCATGGAGAATCTTAGCTAACCAGTCACAGAACTCTCTTCTAGCTTCTCTTCATACTCCTTAACTTCAGGTCTCTTGCGTCTTTGCCTTCTGTAATCTGGAAACATAATATCAAAATATGACTAATTTCAATTACGGAGAACAATTTTACTTTTTAAAATGAAATAAATAATTTGAGAGAAAGTGTTTGAAGATTTTTCTTTTCTGTTGCACAACAAGTTTTAAAATCTAAAAGCCAAAGAGCAGAATCTCATATAATCGGTTGAAAAAAAAATCTGGACTGAAATGGAGAGATTGAGCAGGTATTTACAAAAATAACCAAAGTACAAGTGAAAAAGTAAAAAATAATGAGATAAATGAAGCAAAAAACAAACTTTTTTTTTAAAGGTTGTAGCAATAGACAGAGTGAAATGGGCAAGTTTTTTCCGAGATTTTATATACCTATCTTTACCGTTGTAGCTGACCTGGTCTTTTATATTTGTGTTTTTCATAGCTGTATAGTATGCTTTCCTGTAGATCCTGATCCCCATAGTCCAGTTTGCCTGAAGTATGCTGCCCTCTTATCTTTTTTTTTATTGTCATCTTGACTTCTGGCCATGGTGATATCTAGTGTAAGGGCCCTAGGTACCTCTTCAAACTCCCTTTCTTGGTACTTAACATTCTAATCTTTCCATCTTCGCCTTCTGTGATCTAAAAACACAAATATTTAATATGACTTAATTTAAATATAAGGAATTTTCATTCAATTTTTTTACATGTAACATTAAAAAGGAATATTGGTGAAAGTGTAAGAACATATTTGTATATTTTTAAAGTTTGAGAAAAGGCTGTAATATCCAAAGATATAAAAGCAGAATGTAAATCAAATCTGTTAGAAAAAAAAAACTTGACTGGATGGGAGGAATTCAGCAGGTTTTCATCTATACTAAAAAAAAAAACTGAAGAATCTCAAGGATAAAAATACAAACATAATATTAGTCCTTTCATGGTTGGTATAAGCAAAAGAATTGAAGGCTTTATGATTCTGACAAGAAGAATAGCTGCCTTATGTGTGGCCATTGTTCTTTGCCTTGCCCATGTCTTCTTAGTACATGTTTTTTATACTCATGTAATTTTTTGTATCTTTAGTTCCTGGTCCATGTAGTTCACGTAGATCTCAATGTTCAGTCCTCCAGGTTTCTTCCTCACTGTCATCTTGTCTTCTGCCCATGGAGAATCTTAGCTAACCAGTCACAGAACTCTCTTCCACCTTCTCTTCATATGCCTTAACTTCAGGTCTTTTGCGTCTTTTCCTTCTGTAATCTGGAAACATAATATCAAAATATGATTAATTTCAATTACAGAGAACAATTTTACCAGGCAGAACAAAATGAAAAAAGAAATAGGAGAAAGCAAATCCATACAATTTAAGTGCCTATATTAATATACAAATATATATATGAAACATTAAATAGAAATTTTGAGAGAAAGTGTAAAAAGATTTTTCTTTTGTGTTGCAAAACAAGCTTAGAAATCTAAAAGCCAAAGAGCAGAATCTAAATTAATCAGTTGAAAAAAAAGTCAGGACTGAAAAGGAGAGATTGAGCAGGCATTTACCAATAATAACCAAAGAACAAATGAAAAAGTAAAAAATAAGAGAAATGAAGCAAAAAAAAACAAAAACTTTTTTTTTTAAAGGTTGTAGCAATAGGCAGAGTTAAATGGGCATTTTTTTCTGAGATGTGTATATACATACCTATCTTCACCATTGAAGCTGACCTGGTCTTTTTTATTTGTGTTTTTCATAGCTTTACAGCCTGCTTTCCTGTAGATCCTAATCCCCATAGTCCAGTTTGCTTGAAGAATGCTGTCCTCTTATCTCTTTTTTTTATTGTTGTGTTGTCTTCTGGCCATGGTGATATCTAGAGTAAGGGTCCCAGGTACCTCTTCAAACTCCCTTTCTTGGTACTTAACATTCTAAACTTTCCATCTTCGCCTTCTGTGATCTTAAAACACAATTATTTTAAAATGACTTAATTCAAATATAAGAAACAATTTTGCCACACAAAAATGATGAAGAAAATGAAATAGGAGAAAGAATTTTTATTTTTGTGTCACAAAACTAGCTGTGTAATCTAAAAGCGGAAGAGAAATATCTAAATTAAATGACTTGAAAAAAAAGCCCGGATTAGCAAAGGAAAAATTCACCAAAGTTGAAGGCTCCAAGATTATGATAAAAAAGAGGAGCTGCCTTACCTGAAGCTGTTGTTTTTTACCTTTACATGACAATGTCTTCTTAGTACATGTTGTTTACACTTGTATAATTTTTTCGTGGTCCATGTAGTTCTTGAATAACTCAATGATTAACTCCTCCAGGTCTTTCCTTTCTCTCAACTTGTCTCTTGAACATGGAGATCCTTAGCTTTACAATGCTAAGCTCTCTTCCAGCTATTGTTCCTGGTCCTAAACTTCTGGACTAGTCTTTGTGGCTTCAGCCTCTTTGATCCTAAAATGTAATATCATGACATGACTTATATCAAATATGGAGAACTATTTTGCCACTCAACACAAACTAAAAAATAAATAAAGGAAAGCATTAATATTCAATTTTTTTTGCACATCAACTATTGAAAATGAAGTTTGGGAGAAAGTGTTGGAATATTTTTCTTTTGTGTTGCTTAACAAGCTGTGTAATCTAAAAGCAGAAGAGAAAAATCTAAGTTAAATGAGTTTAAAAATAATTCCGACTGGAAAGGAAAGTTTCATCAGGATTTAACAGATATAAAATCAAGGTTCAAAGAAGATGAAAATTCTGATTAAACAAGCCAAATTTTTTTTGTCTACGTTTTGTATGAAAAGAAGGAGTTTATAGATCCAGTGTCTTTTCAGAGGAGTAGCTAATGAATATGTAAAAATTAAGGATAGTATCTGACCTGGCCTTTTTGATTCATGTTGTTGACAGTTCCTGGTCCATGTAGTTATTGTAAACCTCAGTTTTCAGTCCTTCAGGTTTTTTCCTCACTGTCATCTTGTCTTCTGCTCATGGAGAATCTTAGCTAACCACTCACAGAACTCTCTTCCAGCTTCTCTTCATTCTCCTTAACTTCAGGTTTGTTGCATCTTTGTCTTCTGTAATCTGGAAACATATCAAAATATGACTAATTTCAATTACGGAGAACAATTTTACCAGGCAAAACAAAATGAAAAAAGAAATAGGAGAAAGCAAATCCATTCAATTTTACGTACCTATATATATATATATATATATATATATATATATATATATATATATATATATATATATATATATAATATACAAAAAAATATGAAACAATAAATAGAAATTTTGAGAGAAAGTGTACGAAGTTTTTTCTTTTGCGTTGCACAACAAGCAAAGAGCCAAATCTAAAAGTGAAAGAGCAGAATCTAAATTAATCAGTTAAAAAAAAAAAGTCTGGACTGAAAAGGAGAGATTCAGCCTGTATTTACCAATGCTAACCAAAGTAGAAATGAAAAGGAAAAAAAATAAAGATAAATAAAGCAGACAAAAAAAAACAACTTTCTTTTTTAAAATTGTAGCAATAGACTGGCTTAAGTAGACAATTTTCTTTCTTCTCAGGTGTGTATATATCTATTTGCACCATTGCAGCTGACCTGGTCTTTTTAGTTGTGTTTTTAAGAGCTTTATAGCCTGCTTTCCTGTAGGTCCTGATCCCCATTGTCCAGTTTGCCTGAAGAATGCTGTCCTCGTATCTTTTCTTTTATTGTCGTCTTGTCTTCTGGCCATGATGATATCTAGCGTAAGGACGGCTTCTCTCGAGGATGGTTAATATACCATGCTTGAGTTTCTATGTGCTCAAGTCTATCTATCTCTCTTTCTCTCTCTCTCTCTCTCTCTCTCTCTCTCTCTCTCTCTCTCTCTCTCTCTCTCTCTCTCTCTCTCTCTCTCTCTCTCTCTCTCTCTCTCTCTCTCTCTCTCTCTCTCACTACCTCTTTCTCTCTTCCCTATCTAAGATCTATACCTCTTTCTCTCTTCCCTATCTAGGATCTATAATGCAAGCACGACTTCTCTCGAGGATGGTTTATATACCATGCTTGAGTTTCTGTGTGCACAAGTCTATCTTTCCCCCTCACTCACTCCCTCACACTCTCTCTCTCTCTCTCTCTCTCTCTCTCTCTCTCTCTCTCTCTCTGTCTCTTATTCTCCGATTCCGTCACTCTTTCTCTCATTTCCTATCTAGGTTCTTTGGTTCAAGCACGGCTTCTCTCGAGGATGGTTTATATACCATGCTTGAGTTTCTTTGTGCACAAGTCTATCTATCTCTCTCTTTCTCTTTCTCTCTCTCTCTCTCTCTCTCTCTCTCTCTCTCTCTCTCTCGCTCTCTGTCTCACACTACCTCTTTCTCTCTTCCCTATCCAGGATCTATAACGCAAGCACGGCTTCTCTCGGGGATGGTTTATATACCATGCTTGAGTTTCTGTGTGCACAAGTCTATCTTTCTCCCTCACTCACTCACTCACTCACTCTCTCTCTCTCTCTCTCTCTCTCTCTCTCTCTCTCTCTCTCTCTCTCTCTCTCTCTCTCTCTCTCTCTCTCTCTCTCTTTCTCTCACTCACTCTTCGACTCAGTCACTCTTTCTCTCTTCCCTATCTAGGATCTATAACTCACGAACGGCTTCTCTCGAGGATTATTTATATACCATGCTTGAGTTTCTCTATGCGAAAGACTTAATCACTCTCACTCTCTCTCTCTCTCTCTCTCTCTCTCTCTCTCTCTCTCTCTCTGACTCTCACTCTCTTACTCACTACCTCTTTCTCTATCTATGTTCTATAACTCAAGCACGGCTTCTCTCGGGGATGGTTTGTATACCATGCTTGAGTTTCTGTGTGCACAAGTCTATTTTTCTCACTCTCTCTCTCTCTCTCTCTCTCTCTCTCTCTCTCTCTCTCTCTCTCTCTCTCTCTCTCTCTCTCTCTCTCTCTCTCTCTCTCTCTCTCTCTCTCTCACTTTCACTCTCTCACTTTCACTCTCTTACTCACTACCTCTTTCTCTATCTTTGTTCTATAACTCAAGAACGGTTTCTCTCGAGGATGATTTTTATACCATGGCTTCTCTCGAGGATGATTTTTATACCATGCTTGAGTTTCTCTATGCGAAAGTCTATATCACTCTCACTCTTTCTTTCTATCTCTCTCTCTCTCTCTCTCTCTCTCTCTCTCTCTCTCTCTCTCTCTCTCTCTCTCTCTCTCTTTCACTCTCTTACTCACTACCGCTTTCTCTATCTATGTTCTATAACGCAAGCACGGCTTCTCTCGAGGATGTTTATATACCATGCTTGAGTTTCTGTATGCACAAGTCTATCTCTCTCTCTCTCTCTCTCTCTCTCTCTCTCTCTCTCTCTCTCTCTTTCTCTCTCTCTCTCTATCTCTCTCTTTCTCTCTCTCTCTCCCCCTCTCTTTTTTTTTCTCTCTCTCTGTCTTTCTTTCATCTACTTTACTTTCCATAGTTTATCAATCAATCTTATCACGATTATTGTCTATATCATGCTTTACTTTCTGAGAGGGCAACAGTCTGTCGCTTCCTCTCTCTGTCTGTCTTTCCCTGTCTCTGTCTTTCTCTCTCCCCCTCTCCCTCTCTCTTTCTCACTCTCTCTCTCTCTCTCTCTCTCTCTCTCTCTCTCTCTCTCTCTCTCTCTCTCTCTCTCTCTCTCTCTCTCTCTCTCTCTCTCTCTCTCTCTGTCTCTCTGTCTCTATTTTTCTTTCATTTGTCTTCTATAGTGAAGTACGGCCTATCTCAAGACCAAGGATGGTGTTTACCAGAATGCTAGTTATAATAAATTACTATAATGAGAACTAGAGAAAAAAAATATAATCGCGAGAGAAGTAGAGGAAAGTGTTATTGGAGACTAACACCTGCAAGATAAAAAATTGCAATAGTACATTGATCATCTCAATACTGCGCAATGGATTGTGAAGTGTAGCATTACAATTATCATAGTGCCAGTTGAAAAGGTGCAAGAACTTCATATCATGTTGTTTTGCAGTCTATAACTCTATAACTGAATCAGTCTGTGTCTTAAGGATGTTTCAAGCAGACTATTCAGGGTTTGTATTTTTATCTAACTATCGCCCTTTGAATGTAAGGTTTTCCTAATTTTTTGCACTCTTTATAGACACCTCAAGTCTTCGAGCTTACTACTTTGAGCGGTGCTCAAGCTTAGGCCTTAAGTGTTTGACCTGTACTATACCCGCCTCGCTTCTGTGTGATCGTACTAATTTTAAACGCGACTGGTGTAATTGAATGTTCTCTTAATGAAGGTGATTATTTCAAACCTTCGCTTAGGTCTACAAACTGGTGTGAGATGTTGTTAAGAACGTTATTTCACTTTTTCCAACGTTTAAACTTTCATTTGATTTATTTTAAAATCTGCGAAAGTAGTGTAAACTGTAGTTTGTTTTTTGTTTTGTTTGTTTTAGGTTTTTTTTTTGTTTTTTTTTTTTTAAACAAGACAGTTGTTTAGGCAAAACATCTTGACATAATTACAATGATGAATCACAGCCATGCGCTGAAAAAGAAAGACTCGCTCAAAGATAGACAATCTAGAGCTTCAGTGAATTACTTGCCAAGGTAGACTTCTCCAAATAATCATCATATGATACACAGCTGGGTGTGTCAGAAGCACACAGTTGCAAGCAAGGAAAGACATCATTTCGTTGTAGACATGGCTTCACTTTTCCTTGAAGACGGATTGGACTTGTTTCTTGGAGGGCATGTTGAAATATCCTGAAACGAGTTAAAATTGGGCAACGTTTTAAACGTCATCTTTACACAAAGTGCAAACAAACCAGTCAGAAAAGATTAAGTTAGTAAATTAATCCATATATATATATAAACAAAACGATAGGGTGTTTCGTGTTGATACAAGAAAGCGTTAAAACATTTACTGCCGATTCTACTGTGATTTGACAGATACATCAACGGTGGTTGAGTTTAGCGTCTTCTATTTCCAGTGCCGACTCAATATACATAAGGCTGAATTACCTGAGATCACCTTGTTGTGAACGGGCGATATCAAGCAATCAAACAAACTGCTAGTGTCTTGCCTTGTATTAGTCGGCATATGAAGGGGAATTACATCTAAGTTTTCCCTGACAACAAAATTTTTCAAACTCAAAAGAAGCCAAAGGGACCTGCAAGTCAATTACTGAATCTTTCTTCTACTGCAGTGATTGGTGATCCATCTCCGAAATGTAGTAGGTTCTGCAAGTTAAGCGCTTTTCAAGCAATGACTCGTGTTAAAGAAATTGATTATGCAAAAACATGAACATATCGAGTAAGACAGAAACAGAAACAGCACAACACTCGATAGGATTTGCAATGTTAACAATTACCGGTATTTTTAAAATGTGAAACAAAATATTTACTACTAACCCACAAAAATACCATTAGATATCCTGATAGGCAAATGATTAACCAACCTTTTTACACATGAAAATGATAATGACATAAAGCTGTTTCTTAAGCACAGTGGTTTACAAAATGCCTTTGATGTTGCAGTGAAATGCGAAGAAGGAATCATACTGTATCTTGCAGAGCTTGATAAGGCGCCTTTGAGCGTCGCTCAAGCAGGGAAGGGCTAAGTAAGTGGGAACTTAGTCTTGTCATAATCAGCTTGGCAGGATGAGAGAGGGAGCGAGAGCGTGAAAAGAGAGAGAGAGAGAGAGAGAGAGAGAGAGAGAGAGAGAGAGAGAGAGAGAGAGAGAGAGAGAGAGAGAGAGAGAGGGATTGAATTTGACTGACTTTTTTTATCAAATAGATTTAAAAATCTCAAATTCAGAGAAGAATGTTTTTCCTTTAAAAGATATTAAAGAAAAAAAGATAAAAAATCTTTAATCTAGCAAATAATCACTGGGTTCCTGTTCACACTTGGAAGCTTACTCAAATAAAAGAATACAGGGACCAGAAAGAGGAAAGGAAAGAAAAAAAAGACTTTGGGGTATGAAACAAGAAAAAAAAGAATTTGAAAATGGAGAAGTAAGAGTTAAAAAAAAAAAAAGAGGATGGCGATGGGCAGGCAGACAAAAAAGGAGAATAATTAGACAATTAAAGAAGGAGGGAGAAAGAAAAGGGGAGGAAACATGAAAGAAAGTTTTTGGATTGATTTTAATGTAGAGTGATAAGGAGAAACGATGATAGAGAGAACAGGGTAGAGAAAAGAGGAAAAGAGAAAGAGAGAGTGGGAGAGAGAGAAAGGGACAAGAGAGAGGGATAGAGGGAAGGAGATTATGAGAGAAAGAGGGAGGGAAAGAGAGAGAGAGAGAGAGAGAGAGAGAGAGAGAGAGAGAGAGAGAGATATGGATAGCAAGAAGGCAAAGAAAGAAAGAGTGCTCTGTACAAAAAAAAAAAAAAAAAAAAAGAATTGTGAAAAACGGGGAGGTATAGAAATCATATTGATACACAATAAGGTTAGATGCCAAACCAGAGAGACTGACAAGGTAATAGATGTAATAAATAAGTAGGATAGAGAGAGAGAGAGAGAGAGAGAGAGAGAGAGAGAGAGAGAGAGAGATAAACAAAGTAAGAGACTGAGTGAAAAGGTCAGCGTGAAATGAATTTTTAGCCTTTATCTTCTCTATTTCTGTTAAGTGTTTTTGTCTCTCCTTTTGCTCATTCATTTATAATTGAAAAAAGGAGGAATTAAGAAACCTGAAAGAGTCTTTCGAAACTTGCAAACAAAACAAAATTTTTAAAATTCACAAATGATATTTTATCTTTTTTTTTTAAGTTCTCGGTGAAAAAATATATGCTTGTGTATAATATCGATTAGCCTAGGATAATAATTTTTACGGTAGATGCTAAAACTAATCAATACGAACTTGCCACCATTATGTCAGAAGCATGGAGGGCTAGGCCCATTTGAGTTAGATAGTATGACAAAATTATGTATAGCTGTGAATGGAACAAATCTTTATGAAAGAAAATGAAACTTTTGGACTTCCATTCAGCTAAGTTTAAAATTCATTTTTCCTTGATGATTTAAGTTGCTCTGAATTTTACTTCTCTTTCTTTTACTTGTTTAAAAAACTAATTTATGAAATTTAATGTACAAGGCAGTTTCTTCTTAAAAATAACAAATTTTGTTGTATATCTTGGCGCAATTGCAACGGTGTATCACAATCATTACAAGGCTCTGAGCTGAGACAGAAACACTTACACGCTGAAGGATGACTTGAGGGGCTTGACGTCCACGTATTCTTGCAGTGAGAAGTATGATAGCGCGACTCCTCCAAATATCCTGCCATACACAGTTAGGTGGCTGTGTAGCACGCAGCTTCAAATATCCTGCCATACACAGTTGGGGTGGCTGTGTAGCACGCAGCTTCAAATATCCTGCCATACACAGTTGGGGTGGCTGTGTAGCACGCAGCTTCAAATATCCTGCCATACACAGTTGGGGTGGCTGTGTAGTACGTGGATTCAAATATCCTGCCATACACAGTTGGGGTGGCTGTGTAGCACGCAGCTTCAAATATCCTGCCATACACAGTTGGGGTGGCTGTGTAGCACGCAGCTTCAAATATCCTGCCATACACAGTTGGGGTGGCTGTGTAGCACGCAGCTTCAGCTTGTAGGTCGGTGCACTAAAACACTGACTCGGCGACATTTCCAAGTTTCCTCTACACATGAGTTCACTCCTCCTTGAGGACAGATTGAACTTTTTTTTAGTCAGGATAGCGACCTGAAACTAAACAAATTAGAGCGGTCTAGCCTATGGAACATCCTGTATTTTCAATTCGCACACTAAGAGCCAGATATGAATGAAAAAAATGAACTCACAGATTATTGAATGAACTCAGGCTACCGAATTGTTCTATTGCTTTGGATTTAAGCACTTTTCGACGCAATAAGTTAGAGATTGAACTAAAAAAAAAAGAAGTTGAAAAATGAAGGCTATTGAAATAAATACGAAAAAAGGAGACAGTTATATTATTACTATAGAGGATGTGGGGAAATATAAACTATCACAAACAAATGTTCAGATACTTTCATAGGCAAATGATTGAGGCACTCTTAAAGATTTGAAGGTGAAAATCATTATGGCATTACGCATGTACTTTCTCACTCCTTACCCGTCGCAACCTCGCTTTCAGTTTCTCCAGTGTGTTCACATATTTCGTAGAATTCACGGTGTTGCCTTGTTCCAAAAATTCTGTGTGAACCACACCCTCACTGTCCCAAAAGATCGTGAGAAGCACCATCATCCATCACGACAACGCTCGCCCTCACACAAGTTTGGAAACACGGCTTTAGATCGTTTAGGCCTCCGGACATTACCGCACCCGCCTTATAGCCCAGATCTTGCTCCGAGCGATTTCTTCCTTTTTCCAAAACTCAAGGATTACCTCAAGGGCAACCGTTACGAGACAGACGAAGATGTGAAGAATGCTGTTCTTTCTTGGTGCAGAGACAAGACTGCTGACTTCTTCGCTGACGGCATCCAACAGGTCGTCCGTCGGTGGCGGCTCTGTATCGAACGGGACGGTGATTATGTTGAAAAATGATATGTCATCTGGTGCTAAATAAAATGACCTTTCATTTGGTGTAAGTATCATTTGTTTGTCTTCATTATTTCCAAAGTTATGGACTTGGAGGCAAAACTTATCAATGTGCCCTCGTATCTCTATCAAGCATAGTTTTCAAAAGTTTTCACGTGTTTCAGTAAGAAACGAAAAAAGAAATTTAAAAATTCAAACGATTCCTAGCAAAGCTTTACATGTCCTTTTCAGCGCTGCTCAGGCAGGATAGAGCTAAGTAGGCGAGACCCAAGTTCAAATACTTGTCCCAGTAATGATGAAACCAGCGTGGAGGTAGAAAGTCTGACGCAAGTCTGAAACCACAGTCAAATGGGCTGAAAGGATGAGAGGGAAAGAATGTGTGAGGTGGGAATTTTTTCTTGATAGAAATAGAAAGAGGGAAAGAGCGAAAGAGAGAGACAGAGAGAGACAGAGAGAGAGAAATAAAATTTGAATCTTTTTAAATAAAAAAAAAGTGTGTATTAAACAGCGATACCACTAAAATGTCCTATGCTCACATAAATGCAAGGTCAATGTAAAAAAAAAAATCATCAGATAAAGTGGAGGATCTTCCAATTATAAAAATGTTAAATCAACTACAATGGACAGTTTAGCATTGTAGGTTAGTTCAAGGTTAAATACACAACCGTCACACTTTAAGGAATATGGTATTTCCGCTATATCTGACTAAATATATAAATAGAACGGAAAAATTAATATCAGTTTAGTCGGATGGTAATCAATAGTGAGGTAATTTCAATATTAAAAGCTTACCTCTGAAGACATGAATATGACAAGTATGTAGAATGATAAAAAAAAACGGAACAAGATGAGAGAGAGAGAGAGAGAGAGAGAGAGAGAGAGAGAGAGGGGGGGGGGGGGGGCGCTGGTAGAGAAGGAGAGCTGGGGGGAGGGAGTGAAGAATTTTAGTTTTATAACTTTTTCAATACTAACTGCTTATCCTTTGGTTTTTTGCTTTCAATAAAAAAAAAAACATGTAGGAGAATATTGCTAAGCAGAAGATCTAGACTTACGTCTAAATTTCGGTAAAATTGCAGATATCGGCCCACCTCACGTCGGGCTTCACAATTGAATGTTTCCCGACGAAATCGAAATTTGTGGTTTAATGGGATTTTAGAGCAACACAAAAATGCTTATATCTTGAAAAGTATTTATTAGCGACGAATAAAACCTATGAAGATTTCTAGATCTACATCTTAATTGAACAGCTTATTTCAATATTTAAAACGAGTTCGTTCTTATCTTTTAAAAAGTGTTTTGAGCACGAGTAAAAAAAACTTGATCCTGGTGTTGATCTTTCTTCTTTCTCCATGTCTACGGAACTACCTATAAACATCAAGTAATAATTATTATCAACCTAGATCTGAATACACTGTGACGGTCTCGTAAGCTTTGACGCTAACTATAACGAAACGTTTTGTTGTTTCTATTTAAATAATACTATATCTAAACCTTTATGTACTTGATGTGTAGATTTTACATACTATACGAAATGTACAAGAATGTCAATGACATTCGAACCAGCAGCCCGACTGAATAAAGTTCACGCTCTAAGTCTCGGTCTCATTAACTCTATGCATTTGAGTTTGTATAGCTTCTGTTTTTACTGTGAACCATTTCCACAAAATGAACACAATCTGAGAGGGTTAATCAAGACATTTCTTTTGAACACTGAGGCATTCATCCCCAGTCCCCTGCACTCTGAGCAGTTGAGGAGGAAGCTTGCGGCACACAGTGACAAAGTCACAATGAGATTCGAAAAATACAGCGATTTATCTTGAGGAAAGAAAGCAATAACTCACTGCAATATCACCGCTACCTTCTTCTACTAACAAAGTGGCAACATGAGTCCACCGCTATTGCGGATAAAAAAAACAATCGAAGGATTAATTAGTTAATTAGATCAAAGAAATCTGTCATAAAGCTATTTTGCTGACAGAAAGCTCAAGATAATTATATCTGTATTACTAAATCTCTCGGTTTATTAATCTCTCCCTCTATCTATCTATCTATCTATCTATCTATCTATCTATCTATTTATATATATATATATATATATATATATATATATATATATATATATCTTGAAAGTTATCGACTCAACTATTTATCTATCTACTAATGCTATCCAATCAGCCGTCTTCCTATCAGTCTATTATCTACCTAATCAATCAGGTCTGTCAGGTTATGCTTTTCAATTTGGTTATGCTTATCCATGTTTCTATCGGCCTATCTGCTTATCAATTTATCAGTTCATCTTTCTTTCTTCTCCATACTTATCTATCTCACTAGATAGCCT
>JAWDGP010000665.1:25000-172500 GCA_033675545.1 Elysia crispata
GAATTGAATTTTTTTTAAAGGCCTTTCACCATATTGATAATGTGAGTAGATTTTAGTGCTGCCCATTGCAATAAAATATCCTTTTTTTTTTCTTTTGGCAATATATTATGGGAGTAAAAATTAGTATTTTCAACAAGAACTTTTAGTCCACCACGAAACTTTAGCGATAATATACATGGATATATCAAGTTCTACCTTATGCAATCACAAAAAGAAAAATATGTTTCAATTTTAGATTCTATGGCTTGGTACTGTTAGCAAAGGAGGTCGAGGAACTGATAGGAGATTCGATAGAAATGTCAAGTTTGGAAAAAAAAAATATCCAAAAATTAAAAACCATCAGTTTAATTATTGTCGGAAATCAGACTTATTGAAAATTTTTAAACACAGGTGCACAAACCCCTCAGCATGTATTAAGTAGACATTCAATGTAATTTTCAACTTGATTAATATGGCGGCAACTTCAAAAGATTCCGCTATAGCAGAAAATTGATGTTTACCTTGGCCACAGCCTTTTCAAAAGATTCAAGTTTAGGTAAAATGAAAAAAAAGGAAAAATAAAGATGTCTAGTAAGTGAAAACTAATGTACGATATAAAATAACTAAGCATACAAATATTGAAATGAAAAACAATGATTAAAAAATCAAAAAGTTTAAAGAGAAAATAATAGATAAATATTAAAATAAACGTATAGAAGATTGTTAAATAAAGAAAAGAATAAAATCATCAGTTTAGTGTAATTCATGAAAAGGAAATATCGTTTACAGAATATTTTTTCAAGTACAAAAATAATTGTGACTTAAATTCTTATAACTCATTTCAATGTAAATACAATGAAGTTTAAGATGTATTGTTTCAACAATGCTTGAAGCAACAAAATCAATTAGTAAAACCATGAAAGGGCGGGAAACCTGTCTATTTTTTTCCTTTCAGCTGACCTCTCGTTTTGGAAAAAGCTACGAGGAATTCTGAAATTTAAAATAAGAAGACTGAAGCACAGCCTCGAGGCAAACAACCTAATCAGAGAATAGTTTTGATTTTGCAACGTAAGGGATAAGTCACAGATTCCCGCTTGAAATAACATTAGACAATGTTGGTGGAATTCGAATTGCTTTACAATCCACTGTCTAAAACAAGCGTTTAAGTCTCCCCTTCCACAACATCCTGAACTTCCTCTTCGATCTCATCATTATTCCCTTCCTCCTCTTTCTCCTTGTTCCACTCCTCCTCATCTCCTTCACTTTTTCATCCTTTTCCTTCTTTCTAAATAATCCTCCTTCCCTAACTCTTGTGTTTCTTACTCCTTCTCCTCCTTCTCCTTCTCCTCAATTTCTTTTGCCTCTCCTCCACTCAGAGAAAGTATATGAGAAATAAAAAGAATAAAAATTTGTTTTTCATCCTGACGAGTGTAGAGGCAGATAAAGCTTAATGAGCTTATGAGACTGAAGATTCTTGAAGATTTTGGCACACTCCAACGGCCAGTCAGCCATCATTGTGACAATGTTTCTCCTAAGTTACACATAGATAGGTGGTTAGGTTTCCCACTCCCTTTGACTTCTGATCTTATGTGTGTATTCATGGAAATTAAACACCAGCTCAGATTATCACTATACTAAATTTTCTGCCAAATTTTCTTTTTCTTTTGTGATTTCTGCATGCTTTTTTTCACTCATGTAAGATTGAGCGAAACATTCTTAGAAACAAATTCATTTCAGAAACAACCCGTAAAATATTTATTTCAAGTCTCCTCTGAAGCGCTGGGCGGTACTGACTGTAACCTCTGTCAAAATTATATCCCCTGTTTTTTACTAGTTTTCCTCTAGTTTTTCTGTCACAGGGTGTCAGAGAGTTGATCTAGTCCTTCACAAAACTATATTTACAAAAAGCTCATCAATGATTGATCCATCGTAAATTGTTCATAAGTATCTCCTATAGTGAGAGAATCGCAAAGACTACACACTTGCACACACACACACACACATACATGTTAGAAAAGCTTGCACGCTATATATATATATATATATATATCAGAATTCTTCCGAGCACTTGAGAATCATGTTCACAGACATTCCATTATCACAGTTAACTACCGTCTTCTTAAATACACGATAATGTTTGTTTTTATTAACTTGAATTCAAAGAGTGTTTGTTTTGTAGAACAATTTATCAAAATATATTCTCTGCAATTTATTTTGAAAATTCTTTCAAAACTGTTATTTTCAATACACAATAATCATGTATTTCGTTTCACACCAGAGTAGTTAACATAACTTTTTTTACATGTCTTGTGTAATGTACACAATATCTTTTTTTGTTACATTAATGTAATGAATTCAAACTTTAATATTTTGATTGTCTTGTGTAATGCACACAATATGGATCTATTTTACATTAGTGTAATAAAATATGTTCATGCTTTAGTGAAATATACACCAAAATGTTCTTTTCTAGATTAGGAAGGTTGAGAGGGAGAATGTGAGGGGAAAGAAAAGAGAAAGAAATCAGGTGGCTGGGAATTGGTCAAATAAACAGAGTAACATATGAAATAGTCTTCCAGTGATGAACTACCGTGATGTAGTTCATGTTGCAAGCAAGTTTTAGAGGACACAAAACACAAAAATAATGTTTGCGAGATGGAGACAACCACATATTTACGATAAGAAAGAATAGAACTTATAACTAGATCTGTGGAAATTTTAAAACTAAAGAGGAAAGTCGCAAATTTTGAGCCAATCTCTTTACAAACACATCGCTCGGTCTGTAGATCTATGGTTGAAGAGAGTAGAAGGGCTGAGGCATAACCATGAGAAGATATTTTCACTTTCTAACTCAGTGGCTCCTATGTTCTACTGACCCGTCTTAATTATGTTCGTCATACTGGAGGCGTTTTTCATTCTACTGCTCTGAGATGTAAATGTTTAATTTCCAACGACTTTTGAATTTTTTCCTCCTACTGATTTTCTTATGGCATGTTGGAAACGTATCCTTTGCAACCGCTTGGCATAGGAAAGAAACTTCACTTCGCCGAATAACATGAGTTCGCAATCAAATTCTGTGACGGCAAACTCTTCTGTCCATTCACTTTTCGATATATGCAATATTTTTTGCTTGATGGCATCCGTTAAACAAAATTTGGCGACTTCCTTGAGTATGTCTTCGTAAGCTGACACCTCTTCTTTGAATAAATGTTCTCGTTCAATTGTGCTGAGGAATACAGGCTTGAAATACTCGTACAGTTTATAATCAACCAAATCCCATTTCCGAAATGTTTCCAATTCAGTGGCATTCAGCACGATGTCACGACGCCACACAGAGTCCACGCCAAATTTAGCAGCATTTCTTTTTATATAGATGATGTCCTTCATTGCCCAGTTCAGGTATCTCCTCAACAGCACCATTGATTCGTTAAAGTAGTCGGATATGAGAACCAGGTCAAACTGCCCCTCAACTTGCTTGATGAAGTCTTGTATCTTTGTCATGTTTCTCTTGCCTGCCTCAAAGGACTTGAGGTCGAAGCCTAGATCCACGCTCATCCTATTGTTCAGATACGAATATGTCGCAGATTTGTTGAAGTCATAGAAATCCTCAGGATGGCGGAGGAATCCATTGATTGGGTCAGTAGAGTATTTCCGCAGCCCGCGTTTCAAGATTTTGCTCGGATACTTTGTGGAATAGTAGGCCAGAGCGGAGACGCTCTGCTTGAGGGGTTCCCGCAGGATCGCCACGCGGGCTGCGCTGTCAGGGAAAAACCTGGCTATCTCGCTGGCGTTGTAGTTGAAGTGAGAACACAGGATATCAAAAGGCTTACCCTCGCCTTCTGGGTGAGGAATGATTTTTTTAATCGTGCCATCTCGCTCATTCAGGTGAAGTTGTCTGTCTGCCAGAAGGACGTTCAAATCTCGAAATACTGCGAAGCGTAGGAGAATGTTCTGCACAGTGGAACTGGCAGCCTTGTGGACCTTGGCAAACACCACCTGGCGAACCTCCGACTCAGCTTGCGGCAATCTCCATAACCGCGTTACTGGCCGGTCTGTGTTGAAGGGATGAGCTTTAACAACTTTGAAGTGAGGCAAATGCAATTCCCGTTTTGGCCATATATTTGAAATGCTCAGGTAAAGAGTCACAGGGGGAACCAGTGCCAAGAGCGTGAGAAGTGTCTTCCTGTGGAAATTCAAAACATTCTATGAAATATGATGATAATATCAACACTTGTTTCCCTTTGAAAGCTTTTTTGTTTTAATTTTAAAAAAAGTATTTTGCCATGAGCAACAATGGAGCTGAATTGAGAAATACATGGAAGTGGTTTAAAGAGATAGAAAAGTAATGTACACGTATACAGTCATGATGGTTAGATTTCTTCTCCTTGAATTAGTCCAAAAAGACTCGCAAGTTTTCATCAGCCCCTAATCGCAAATCAAGCTATCCTCTACAGAAGAACGCAATGCACATCATATACCGGTACTAAAGAAATATGCATAGCGTTTATGTTCATGCAACTCACAGATGACAGATCTTATTTAAATTGAGACTCACTGCGTTGCAATCAGGTTTAAACACATAAAATGATTCTTCAGGGCTATACCATAACGCAAGATCAAACATGAAATTAAAACACACACACACACACGTGCAAGACAAACCAATTAATTCGGTTGGCTACCCATCAGTGACAGATAGTCAAACTGTAACGGATCCTATCAAACCAAACCGTTTAGTAAACACTAAATAGAGCCAAAATGAAGATAACGAAGAGGTTCGGATGCGACAAAACAGACTGATCTAGGTCTAAGGATCAGTGTAACAGTTCTGTTTTTCCTTCATCAAGTAATAGATATATCATGAATCTTCATTATAGATCTGAGCTCAGTCTTATCAAGATATGTGCATAAAAATCGACCCAAAGTAATATCCGCATTAATGGAACCTGAACTTAAATTTAGAACGACAAAATCGTCTGAACATGACCATACAGACTTCTCCTTTACAGAAGCATCTGTACAAACACATACAGACTTCTCCTTTACAGAAGCGTCTGCACAAGACCATACAGACTTCTCCTTTACAGACGCGTCTGCACAAGACCATACAGACTTCTCCTTTACAGAAGCGTCTGCTCAAAACCATACAGACTTCTCCTTTACAGAAGCGTCTGCACAAGACCATACAGACTTCTCCTTTACAGAAGCGTCTGCACAAACCATACAGACTTCTCCATTATAGAAGCGTTTACACAAGACCATACTGACTTCTCCTTTACAGAAGCGTCTGCACAAGACCGTACAGACTTCTCCTTTGCAGAAGCGTCTGCACAAGACCATACAGACTTCTCCCTTACAAAAGCGTCTGCACAAGACCATACAGACTTCTCCTTTACAGAAGCGTCTGCACAAAACCATACAGACTTCTCCTTTTCAGAAGCGTCTGTACAAACACATACAGACTTCTCCTTTACAGAAGCGTCTGAACAAGACCATACAGACTTCTACTTTACAGAAGCGTCTGAACAAGACCATACAGACTTCTCCTTTACAGAAGCGTCTGAACAAGACCATACAGACTTCTCCTTTTCAGAAGCATTTACACAAGACCATACTGACTTCTCCTTTACAGAAGCGTCTGCACAAGACCGTACAGACTTCTCCTTTGCAGAAGCGTCTGCACAAGACCATACAGACTTCTCCCTTACAAAAGCGTCTGAACAAGACCATACAGACTTCTCCTTTACAGAAGCGTCTGCACAAAACCATACAGACTTCTCCTTTTCAGAAGCGTCTGAACAAGACCATACAGACTTCTCCTTAACAGAAGCGTCTGAACGAGACCATACAGACTTCTACTTTACAGAAGCGTCTGAACAAGACCATACAGACTTCTCCTTTACAGAAGCGTCTGAACAAGACCATACAGACTTCTCCTTTTCAGAAGCATTTACACAAGACCATACTGACTTCTCCTTTACAGAAGCGTCTGCACAAGACCGTACAGACTTCTCCTTTGCAGAAGCGTCTGCACAAGACCATACAGACTTCTCCCTTACAAAAGCGTCTGAACAAGACCATACAGACTTCTCCTTTACAGAAGCGTCTGCACAAAACCATACAGACTTCTCCTTTTCAGAAGCGTCTGAACAAGACCATACAGACTTCTCCTTTACAGAAGCGTCTGAACAAGACCATACAGACTTCTACTTTACAGAAGCGTCTGCACAAGACCATACAGACTTCTCCTTTACAAAAGCGTCTGCACAAAACCATACAGACTTCTCCTTTTCAGAAGCGTCTGAACAAGACCATACAGACTTCTCCTTTTCAGAAGCGTGTGAACAAGACCATACAGACTTCTTTTCAGAAGCATCTGAACAAAAATCATACAGACTTCTCCTTTTCAGTTCGTCTGAACAAGACCATACAGACTTCTCCTTTACAGAAGCGTCTGCACAAAACCATACAGACTTCTCCTTTTCAGAAGCGTCTGAACAAGACCAAACAGACTTCTCCTTTTCAGAAGCGTCTGAACAAGACCATACAGACTTCTCCTTTACAGAAGCGTCTGCACAAAGCCATACATACTTCTCCTTTTCAGAAGCGTCTGCACAAGACCATACAGACTTCTCCTTTACAGAAGCGTCTGCACATGACCATACAGACTTCTCCTTTATAGATGCGTCTGCACAAGACCATACAGACTTCTCCTTTACAAAAGCGTCTGCGCATGATCATACAGACTTCTCCTTAAGTGTAAAACACTTCGCACTGTTGTGTGTTTCGCTTTACAGGATACATCAGAACAGAGATGGAATAGAAGAGTTCGTGCAAACCACTTCAAAAACCTTCGGATTTTTTTGCTTACACAATAGAAGTTCATTTTTATGTTGGTACATTTTTCTATATTTGTAATTATTCAGCACAACAGATCTATTCAGTGATCTCAGCTCTTAGCATAAGACTCTTATAAGCACTCAGCCACCCAAGCAGACACCATGGCCACTTACGCTAAAGATCTGCTCGTGTCTTTGAAAGACTCTTGCCTTACTGTGAACTACGTAGATCTTACTCATTCTCCCTGCTATTCAATAGTTAGGGTCGCACATCTAACAGGGACACATGAATTTATGTTGTAAAACAGTGGAAATATAGTCAAAAATCAAATGTAAATAACTTTGATTGATGTTATAACAATTTGCATTTTGTGAGCTATAACGGACCAGAAGATAGTAGGCCTATAATATTATGGCGCCTCATGGCTCTTTATTTTACAAATGTTTGACACCCATTTTTACTCAAATACAGGGGAAGAATATCTGATTCTTTATTCATTATATCTGTAAATTTATATGCACTGATTCAAAAAAGGGAGTGGCTAATATTCCATGTTTCATAGTTGTATTTAAAACCTTAAAAACATTTACATTTCCTAATTATTTTTTTTTATGCCACTGAAGCAAGAAGTAACTTTAATAATACCTTACATTAATTTTATTGTCTAGCCTTTTGAGCAGTACTATATTTTCTGATTTTCTGTGTGCCTCATGATATGTCAATTTAGAGCATATTTCTAATACAGCATTACCAATATTTCAAACTAGCTACGTTCAATGACTTCTGCAGATAAAGCCGCACAAGGATATCTCCTGCTGAATTATTCCCACGGGTTAGCAACAATTAGTTCTTCAAAAACCAGAATTTTCACCGCAAATGCATCACTGCATTTAGAGGAAAACCTTTCAGGAAGTAGGTCGAAGATAGTGACTTCAATCTCAAGAACTGAAAAAAAAAAAAACAAAGAAAGAAAGAAACAATCAAGCGCTGTAGTCAGCTCATGTCTATAAATACGTAGCTCTACACATCCTGGTTAGATGTGTAAAGTTTTTTCTTGCCTTGCGTACTTGATATTCTAAACCTGTGGCAAATCGGTTTGATTTATATTGATTTATCACCTTTGATTTATGCATGGCCGGCCTGATATGCTTGATAGAGTAAAGCAGTGGTTCAATGTAACTCGTTTAAACAAAAAATCAATTATATTCAATCAGCATGTCTTAGATTTATTTGTCAATAATTATCCATCACCGGCCAGTTTCTGTAATCTTGTAACACTCTAAGACGGCAGTTTGGTGACAAAGTGAGGAGAAGTTGCACTTATGTAGACAGAGACCTTCCTGTACTCTCCAAGACACTTTTATTGTCGGTTTACAACAAAAACATCGTTGTATGGAAAATGAGAGACGCGAAACTCAAAGAAAGAATGTTTATATTATTATGACAAAGTTGAAAGACAAAAACCAAGTGAAAAATAAAATACATTGATATAGATATATAATTCACTTCATATTAACATAAAAAGACAAATGAAAGTGGAAAGAAAACTATTCTGGAAATAAATATGGCAGCGAATAATATTACATGGCAGATGTTCACGAACAAGGTGACATAGATGTTCGATTGAAAGTCATCCTCACTACTTTATCAAATAAATAAAATCCAAAGTTCGTCAAAATTATTCAAATCACGAATTCTCCACACACCAGATATACACAATTGAGAGCGTTTGGGGTTTTTTTTGCGTTGAAGAAAACATAAAAGAGCATCATTAATTATGTTGAAAAATAAATAAAATATAAACCTCCTCCTCTCGCATTTATTCTAGGCTTCAGTTTGGCAGCTAACATGTAATATTTTACTTCAGTTGTTTGCAGATCATGGGTGCTGAAATAAAACAATAAATCAGTGAAAATGTCTACCATGGTCAGCAAGCCATATGCTCTACCTAGAAAGAGGCTTTACCAGTGGCAATACATTAATATCATGGGGGTTTATGTTAATATGAAAAGTATGACTCCTTAAGATTTTGTTGTTCAATTACCACAAAAGCAGCTATCACTCTTACAACTTCATAATTTAGTCACAAACCCGGACACTCTACGATATATGAAAAAAGGGGTATCACATCACACCCCTATAATTTATATTTTCAAGTTCTTTTCTTTAATAGTAGTAGTAGTAGTAGTAGTAGTAGTAGTAGTAGTAGTAGTAGTAGTAGTAGTAGTAGTAGTAGTAGTAGTAGTAGTAGTAGTAGTAGTAGTAGTAGTAGTAGTAGTAGTAGTAGTAGTAGTAGTAGTAGTAGTAGTAGTAGTAGTAGTAGTAGTAGTAGTAGTAGTAGTAGAAATATTGATTTTGTTGTTGTTGTTGTTGTTGTTGTTGAAATTATAGCAACGACAGAATTTGTCTTTGTGTTTTTATTGTTGTTTTTCTCATGGAGAATTGCACTGTAGCTAACTTAATGGTGCGAACAAAATTTTTTATTTAACCAAGTCAGTTGAAAATTCTGATTTTTTTTTTTTTACTTTTGTGCACCAGTTCTCTTATTTCTTTGTAATGAGTCTTATTTTGCACTGAGTCACTAATTATTCATTGGCAATTCAAACTTTATGTTAAGAAAAATGTGAAATATGTTTCTCATAATATCATATAATTTTATCATGTTAGGAATGGCAAAAGACTTATAAGCAATTTAAGGATTGTAAGTACAAAAAAAAACAGCATGAGAAAAAATTACCGGCGCATAGCCTTTCGACCGCATCTCTTTAGAAACACAAGCATTGAAAGGGTCCAATAATGTTCCGAAAAATGAATTATGTTTTCAAAGATTCAATCAAATGTTATTTGAATTTTTTTTATATCAACGTGCATTGATTTACCAAAAAAGGCATCACTTATGTATAATTCATTAAGTGTTATCATGTACACGGTCAGTTCTACAATTATTTTTACCAAAAAGGTTCATGCCAAGTGAAATCAATACTTGCGTCTTGCAGTTTTTCATTTTTTTTTTAAATAAAGTTGAAAAAAGAACTTTGATTTTATAAAACATTGATTCCTCACGACGTTTGTTGTTTCTGAAAACTTCTGTGACAGATACATGTAGTTAGTTATGGCGGGTAACAGGTGTTATGTGTTGCGAATAGATGTGGTCTTAAGGCTGGTTTACAAATACAAAACTCATGCTTTCATCTCTCCTTCTCTCTCTCTCTCTCTCTCTCTCTCTCTCTCTCTCTCTCTCTCTCTCTCTCTCTCTCTCTCTCTCTCTCTCTCTCTCTCGTTCTCGTTCTATCTCTTTTTCTCTCTGTCTTTCTTTCTTTCTCTCTCTCTCTCTCTCTCTCTCTCTCTCTCTCTCTCTCTCTCTCTCTCTCTCTCTCTCTCTCTCTCTCTCTCTCTCTCTCTCTCTCTGCCTCTGTCTCTGTCTCTCTCTCTATTTTTCTATCTATCTATCTATCTATTTATCTACCTATCTATCTATCTATCTATCTATCTATCTATCTATCTATCTATCTATCCATCTATCTATCTATCTATCTCTCGCTGACTTTTTCTCCTTTTCTGTTTATCTAAAAAAAAAACAAAAAAACATTTAATTCAAATGTAGAAAACTGCTTGATTTGATGAAACAAAAGGAGCCTCTTTAAATGAAAAGGTAAGTTTACTCACACGGGAGACTGACATTTGCAGTACTATCGAAAATGAAGCAAAAACGGAGTATGACATTTGCAGCACCAAAAACTGAGATAGAAGCTCATTGCCAGATTTGGCGCACACTAAGACAGTATCGACGACAGATTTACTAATTTCGATTACTGCTTTGCTGTTGAATTGAGCTTTGGTAAGAGATCTCAAGTCTGCCCAATAAATACAACGCCAATAGTAGCTTTCTGACAAGTATCGTCCCATTCAGTAATCGTAACAAACCTATTGAGAAAAATAACTCAAACTGATATCGATACTGAAGGCTAAAAAATTAGTGCTGCAAATATAGTTTGCGGCTTTCTTTAAAGTAAAATGGTGTTGCAAATGTCACATTCCGGCTTTCTTTAAAGTAAAATGGTGTTGCAAATATCACATTCCGGCTTTCTTTAAAGAAAAATGGTGTTGCAAATGTCACATTGCGGCTTTCTTTAAAGTAAAATGGTGTTGCAAATGTCACATTGCGGCTTTCTTTAAAGTAAAATGGTGTTGCAAATGTCACATTGCGCCTTTCTTTAAAATAAAATGGTGTTGCAAATATCACATTGCCCCTTTCTTTAAAGTAAAATGGTGTTGCAAATATCACATTGCGCTTTTCTTTAAAGTAAAATGGTGTTGCAAATGTCACTTTTCGCCTTTCTTTAAAGTAAAATGGTGTTGCAAATGTCACATTCCGGCTTTCTTTAAAGTAAAATGGTGTTGCAAATGTCACATTGCGGCTTTCTTTAAAGTAAAATGGTGTTGCAAATGTCACATTGCGCCTTTCTTTAAAGTAAAATGGTGTTGCAAATATCACATTGCGGCTTTCTTTAAAGTAAAATGGTGTTTCAAATATCACATTGCGGCTTTCTTTAAAGTAAAATGGTGTTGCAAATATCACATTGCGCCTTTCTTTAAAGTAAAATGGTGTTGCAAATGTCACATTGCGCCTTTCTTTAAAGTAAAATGGTGTTGCAAATGTCACATTGCGGCTTTCTTTAAAGTAAAATGGTGTTGCAAATGTCACATTGCGGCTTTCTTTAAAGTAAAATGGTGTTGCAAATGTCACATTACGGCTTTCTTTAAAGTAAAATGGTGCTGCAAATATCACATTACGGCTTTCTTTAAAGTAAAATGGTGCTGCAAATGTCACATTGCGGCTTTCTTTAAAGTAAAATGGTGTTGCAAATATCACATTACGGCTTTCTTTAAAGTAAAATGGTGCTGCAAATATCACATTGCGACATATGTCACATGGCGGCTTCTTCTGAAGTCAAGTGGTGCTGCAAAAAGTCATACATCATCGCTACTTGTCTCAAAACAGATTGGAGCATTGCACATAGGTGATGATCATACAGATAGTTCATTCAAAACGATGGACAATCAACATAACTCAAATTTTAGACAAGCACAAAAATAAAATTTGAACTATCTTTAAGGGAGGTTGCTTTTTAATCTAAGCAAAGCTAATGATTCTAATGATTTCTTGGCCTGCATAAATAAAAGAGTAGCAATCTTCCAATGCATCGCATGCCGAGCCTGATAAATTTGCTTACAATCGTGGTTTAATAATAAAACCTATTTTCGACGTTGTTTAGGTATAGTTTACAGTTACGAAAAATGCAATCTACGTCTTCCTGAAAAATACCTTGTGTCACAGGAAAAAAAACGAAATACACCTGAAGAAAAGAGAAAAATGATTTTCCTTGC
Source organism: Elysia crispata (assembly GCA_033675545.1). Taxonomy (NCBI): domain Eukaryota; kingdom Metazoa; phylum Mollusca; class Gastropoda; family Plakobranchidae; genus Elysia; species Elysia crispata. Next base: position 37,208 of record JAWDGP010000665.1, read on the forward strand.
ATAAACACTGATATTTCGGTCTAGCAAGAACAGAGTCGCCCGGGAAAACCGGTGGCATTTCTTCTTGTTGATCAAAACACAATCATGTCTAGCGAGTTTTGAGTGGAGCAAGTTTATGCCATTCCCTCTTTCTCGTTCTCTCCATAAATGACAATCCATTAATTCTACTATTAAATATAACCCCGTTGTTTCTACTTTTCTTAATTCATTTGTCAATATATAAAGCTAAACTATAGAACATGTTGTATCTGTAAATATATACATACATACCTACGTGTAGTTCTGATTGAAATATGAAAAAAGCGATAACGAACAAACACACAAGCGGATTTTCAGCTCTATAAAATTCCTCATCCTCATCATCTTTATATCTACTACTACTACTACTACTACTACTACTACTACTACTACTACTACTACTACTACTACTACTACTACTACTACTACTACTACTACTACTACTACTACTACTACTACTACTACTACTACTACTACTACTACTACTACTTTTACTTCTACAACTACCACGATTACTACTACAACTACTAAGTAGGAATTATAAGTGCTTAGCAGTGGTTAAAACCAAATTTAAAGTTTTAAAGTAAAGTCCAAAAGCAGAAAATCTCTGCTCATTTGTCCTAATTTATCTCAAAACATACATGAAATATAGATTTGGATCCAGGCTTAGGTTATGAAAAAAACCGACCGAATTTTCCTTATTAACTGTATCTTGATTTGTGTGCTGATTTTGTTAATATAAATAATACGTTATGCAGGACTACGCTCACGTTTTTTTGTTTTTTTTTTAATCATTGATTGGATCAATATACTAAATGTATTAGGATTCTTATCGATAGATAGATAGATAGATAGATAGTTAGATATATAGATGAATAGAGGGATAGATAGATAGATGAATAGTGAGATAGATAGATAGATAGATAGATAGATAGATAGACAGATGAAAAGAGAGATAGATAGATAGATGAATAGTGAGATAGATAGATAGAAAGATGAATAGAGAGATAGATAGATAGATAGAAAGATGAATAGAGAGATAGATAGATAGATAGATAGATAGATAGATGAATAGAGAGATAGATAGATAGATAGATAAATAGATAGATAGATAGATAGACAGATGAATAGAGAGATAGATATACAAATATATACAATAAGCATTTCCAAAACATGTAAAGACTGTCTTGGTAGAACTGGAAGAGGTTATAGCATTAAAAAACGACGAGAAGGTTAAAATTCAAACTATCATAATATAGAAGCCGCTAATTATATTGAAGATCACACCGAGAGAAAAAACATGTGACTCCCTTACCTCTGAGACATTCTAAACAATGTCCTTGGTATACAAGGATTTTTATCCTAGTTTTAAGTGGATGCTGTCCAGTGATGTTGCTCACGAAGAGATGTTGTGATGACACTGGGCATCAACATGGAAGACTTTCTATATTTTTTTTTTTTTTTGATACACGTAGAGTTTGATTTGTTTGCTTAAGGCAAATCATAGAAAAGCTTTCCTTTTTCTAGGATACACCTTCGAAATTTATGAAAAACTAGCTAGGATCACTGGACCATCCATGGCCTCTGTCATGACACTTCCAAACTCCAACCTCTGGCGGTACAACTTGTCCAGATCGATGGAACAGCACAGAACTTGTAGTGGCGGCGCCGCCCCTGAGCTAACTATTGGAAAGGTTGCCAATTCCATGTAGATGTTGGAGACTTGTTGCTTGAGGGCACTCGTAGTATTTCATACTGGTAATCTGTCACACGGCTCACTCTCTCAGGCTTAGTACTCGGCACAAGTGGAAACACAACTTCTTGTGTCAGCTAATACAACAGCAATAACTTTGCATCACAGACAACCAGATATAATGTATATATATATATATATATATATATATATATATATATATCAATTTGAAAGTCTTCAGAATCGAGTGTTTCTTAAGAGTATAATAACTCTCTTTATTCGCATTCTGGATTTTCTTTTTTGTTTTTAAATTGGGGACATCTGGACCCGGAACCCCCATTTTCTTTTTTTGTTTGTTTGTTTGTTTGTTGTTGTTCTTTTCTTTGTCTTTTGTTTGTTTTTGGTTTTTTTTTTTTTTTGCAACAAGGATTTATTCCATTGAATCTTTAATAGTTTAAATCTATTCTGATGTTTCTCATCCTGTATTGCCTCTAATTTTAACTTCAAGTTATACCCATTCTTGGTCATGGGACTTCTGCCTTTGCACAGATGGAAAATTTGGTAAAACTAGTGGAGTTAAGAACCTGCAATAAAAGCTCTTATAGCTTTAAATCTTCTCGAAGCGCAAAAGATGCGTTTAGAATCTGCGTAGTAAATGAAACTTTTATCTTAATATTAGTCTAGATGTTTATTTTTCAATTCAATCGTTCATTAAAATTTCTTTCCATTACAATTTTTGTGGAAGTATTTAATAAAGCGACGTTTAATATGTTTCTCTCCAATAAAGAAATGTTTATCTCATAATAATCAGTCTGAACTATTTAAGTGAATGATCTGAATGAACAGAAAAGAGGCAGCCGGATCAAGTCGTAAATCCACATCCGACTTAAAGAATTTTGCACAATTTCTTTTGTCTAAAAGCCAAAACACCAGATGGGTCGTTCAATTTTTTTTAATTCGATTATATTGAAAAGATTTTCAAATAACCCTTTATTCCTTGCTCGGTTCTTTTCTTCATTCTGCCATTAAATATTTTAAAGATATTGTGAACTGTGTAGAAGATGAGATACGTGTATCTTTATCTCGTTTCGGCAGTTTGTAAGGTATCTTAACGCTGAACACTGTCGGGTGTCAAGAAGTTTCTGGCACACTTTAAAAACAGGGTCATCGTGCTGTACCAGACACAACATCCACGACAGACGATGTATTGATTTCCGGTCTGTCAATGTTAGACTTGTGCAATAACTGGTACAACTAGGACTAGAAGTGTTACTTAAGTATGTGAAGTCTTTTTCTCCTCTTCCTAGTAAAGTATAGTGTCTCAATACCTTGGTGTCCTAGATAACTTAAGGGACAAAGAGTTTCTATTCAGGAAGTTAAATACATGTAAAATAGAATAGAGATATAGATTGTGAAGCCAAAAATGAGGAGAGAGAGAGAGAGAGAGAGAGAGAGAGAGAGAGAGAGAGAGAGAGAGAGAGAGAGAGAGAGAGAGAGAGGCAGATAGACAGAGACAGAGAGAGGGAGGAAAAGAGATAAACAGAGAGAGAGAGAGAGAGAGACAGATAGACAGAGACAGAGAGAGGGAGGAAAAGAGATAAACAGAGAGAGAGAGAGAGAGAGAGAGAGAGAGAGAGACAGATAGACAGAGACAGAGAGAGGGAGGAAAAGAGATAAACAGAGAGAGAGACACACTCGCACAGATAGAAAGAGGGTAGGAGGGATCCGTTAGTCTGAATGAATGCTTCTACTGTTGCTCTGCTATTTAGCCCGACTGCTAGATGGATATCACGGTAACCATCACTAACACTATGCCGCTAACAGGAACATTTACTATATATGGTGGTTAAAGATTTCAGGCGACTTTGTTCCACGTGGTTTGTCCGTTATGAGCCGTGCTAATGGCTGGGAGTTCAGGCGCTTGGTCGTGACACCTTAATGAAGTACGTGTACATAATGATCGTGAATCGGTACGTGGCACAGGGTGTCTCAAATACATCAAATACATAACAATGCACAAAAGATCCATGCGTTTTGTTTTTTTCTGATTTTGGGATGAACACAGTCAAAAATAGATTAGATGAAGAGAATCTTTCTTGCTGCATCATCAGGAAAAACCTGTAGAAGTGAGTGTTAGAGAGGCGAGTGCCTTGAACGTGGCTATGTGGTACTCGACATGTTCACGTGGCCATTCGGTGCATATCATCAAACTGCAGCGCTCTTCACAAAAGTTTGTCTCAACAACTGTAATAACACACAAACGTGGCTGACCATTCCTCGAATAAGTGGTAATGATTTAGAGGAAGGAAAAAAAATGTCACTTTTTCTGAATCAACAATAGTGACTAAAGACTTCTAAATTTACAAGTCTTTTACCCATCACAGGATAATCAACTACCGCTGAAGAATGTTAGCCTGGTTACAGCACTCCTGAATCATGTAAAAACAAAGCCAACACTTGCATAAAGAAGTCAGTGAGCCAGTAGAGCAGGGCGTGTGGTTCATAGAGGCGGAAGTTGAGAGGATGGTGCGATTCAAGTATCTTCCTGAACGTGACCGGCGTTGAGATGACAACTAGTAACAGCTTGAGGCGGAGCCCAGCGCTGTGATTGGTGCGGTCACACAACGAGAAAGGCTGACCCGGTCTTCGAAATCTACATGGACAGTTTTATTATCCCTTTGAGTATTATGTATCAGAGAGCACTAGTCATTAAACTAACGGCTAGTAGGACAACAGCAACACCTCCGTGGTTTGGAGACCTCTCAAGCATAGCCGTAGTCGTTTTCTGTAGACAGTCACCAAGAAGGCTTTCGCTAGCGCCAAAATACCTTTAGATAGAGCAAAGGACGAAACTATGCTACCCCCAAACTCGTCCATCAACAGGTTTGAACTCGCCGTATAGCGTCCTTGACGGCGGGGTCTCTAACCTGTAGTCACAACTGTTCCTATAGCAGCGCTCACCCATGACAGCTCGGTAAAGTTAACCCATTATGGCTTATCTCGACTCTTCCAACGTAAAATGGATTCACTAACTCTATAACCAACTTCCTGGGGATATCGCGACTTATTGTCAAGTTTAACCCCACCCGGGAGATCTAGAGTGTAATAATTTTTAGCATAAAACTTTTGAAAAGCAGGACTAGGCAACTTGTGGGTGTGTATATTTATACAGCCAAGTTCAGTTAAAAAAAAAAAAAAAAGAAAAAGCAGATTTTATTGTTGAAAAAAAAAAAAAAAAAACCAGTTGCATACATACTTATACGCACTTATGTTTACATTCATAAAAGCTGCTTACTATCCGACAATTGATTATAATACAAAACCACGAATAAGATGTGCAGAGAGACTTAGGACACGTTGAACAATTAAAATTACAACAATACAAACACAGAACTATCGTCTTGATAAGGATTCATTGCAATATTTTTTCCCTTAGTTTCATCTCTAACTACTTCTGTTTCATATCTAATTAAAGAGAAAAAGAACACCTCAATGAGCAAAAGACACAACTTTCACATGGTCTACATAGAATAACAATCAAATAATTCAATTTCTTTTATTGCACTTTTTTTTTTCTCCACCACTTCACAACAAAAATTAATTTTTAAATAGATTAAATACAAAATATGACTAGCTTGAGTTTAAGATATAGGCAGCACAAGAAACTCAAACAATTCAACACCATAAGAAAAATATGCGAAAAAAATATCAAGGAAGAAAAATTTTTTTCAGTGGCGCAAAGAAATCAAAAGCTAAAAATAATTTAATACAAAAATAAATTTTTACAAATTTAAAAGTAATAAGAATAACACATTCAAGACAAAAAAACAACAACATTGAAAAACACATTACATCTTTGCACGATAAAAAGTGAAGTTTAAAATTAGCAGCACCGTATGAGAAGAACTGAGTAAGCAGAAACAACAACTCAACATATCTTTAGCTTATACAAATGAAGTTCAATGAAACAGAACATAAGGATTTATTACAGATAAAACAGAAGAAGTTGTTCATAATTTCAATAACAATGTAATAAGACTTGTAAGACACAGACGTCAATTAAGGAGGAAATTAATCAAACTTTTAAAATAGTCATTGAAAATTTGGTGGTTTCTTCTTTGGAGTGATATACATGTATTCTAAATACAATCTTCAACTAAAAATGACAGCTTTTGAAATATCTTTCGATATAAAAACGGTAGACTCTTATCTTTGACCCATTTTAAAGGGGAGAAGTTGATTTTTTGCTAAGGCGCCAAAGAATCTTATTACAGGTAATTAATTTCTAATTCACCTTATGTCATCATATGTGCTTCCAATTTTCGATTACATATTTTTGTTTGCTTTGTAAAGTACACCATTAGCTGCCAACTGGATCATTGATTACTGTCATACTAAGGCATGATTTTTTAAAAAATCTTTAAAATATTAAAACAATTAATTTGGGTCTGCATGAAACCAATATTTTACTTCCCGCAAAGCTATAGTCTGTGTGAAAGATTCTTTGGAAAACTGTGGGATTAAAAAAATACCGATTATCGATTCAATGAAGATCAGAAGCTTTTTCAGTATTGCATTACATATAGATCATATTATCAAATTGTTTTATTTCTCCTTCTGTCAGACAGATACAAATCACAACTTTGAGATGAAGAGCAGAGTTAAAGAAATTAAAACAATTATCTTTAGTAACAACATATAAGATATTTACAAGTAAAGAGTAAAAGTGGATTAAAATCATGCATTTTCTAAGTTAAAAAACATGTTAAAAAGTATCTTACTTGTAAAATAACTACGATGGAAATAGCAGTGTCAGAGATTCTTCAGTTCTTAAAGTATTATTTCTCACACTGTGCCCAATCTTGAGTCATTGAGATACAGACACTTTACCCATAAATGACTTTAAGACAAAAATATCAAAGGAGTTATTTTGATCTCAAGACAATTAGACAGTAATACTGCATCTCGACCTAGGATAAGTAAATGTTGTGTGATACTCCCAAAATTATTGTATAATTAATAAAATTTTTCCAACATTTTATTTCAATATGCAGAGCGGTAAGTTAGAGATGTCAACTTTGGAAATTCTTGTAAATATTACAATACAAGCCTTTTTTGTTATTTTTTAAGCCTTGAAAACTCCTTATCTAAGCGAATCAAAAAGTCAAATAGTAGAAAAAGAACTTAGCTGTGAGTGATGTCAAATAATCTGTTTTTCTCTCACAAAATACTCCTTTTTCTTCCTCTTCACTTGAAATTTTGTCAAAGCTGAAGCTTATTTTTTTTTTGGAATTATATATTTCCTTTTCTTTTCTGAAATTTGTCATGTACTATATCTTAAGAATTGTCCCCTTCAGACACCAGTCAGGTTTTCACTCATGCCACTCAATACCTTAATGACATAATAGCCTTTCAACTTGATTAAAAAAAAGGCTCCTCACATTGGTAGAAAACCAAATGACAAATTTACAGAGACGCAAATCATTGAGTGGCTTTAATTTAGCTCATGAGTTACAAAAATGATTTGAATTTTGATTATGTTAAAAAAAAGTTACTATAATGAAAGCTGCAAGAAATAATAAGTATGCAATAACTTGTTTTTCAAACGTTAAAGCTGAAACTCAAGCAGATTCTATATGACAAAAATATTCTAATTTGGCAGAAGAAGAGCTGTGACACCTATATAATTATATATACATAGCATTGCAATAAAACTATTTTAACAGTGCAGTGCCACATTTTTTTTCCTTTTCAAACAAATAGTTGATTAGTTTAATATTTTACTTTTTTCTCACACTTTACACGTTTTGAAGACATGTTCACAGGAAAGAAAGGACAAAAATTGAACTAAAAAGTCTAAAAAATTTGGATTTGGGCTTCAATAGAACATCTCCAAATTCTTATGTTGTCTAATTCTTTCTTTTTCGCTTTTTTTTTTGTTTCTATTTGTTACATACTCGAGAAAATAATTATGACCATTTAGTAAATGCAGAACAAAAGATAAAATGTGTTTCACAAAGAACAAACTGAAAACATGTTAGGTAAAGCAGTATATTTTGTCAGAATCAGTGCCTTAGGAAGACAATCACAGCACTAAACTTAAAAGAAATTATTTAATGATGAAACACTCGTCAAGTACCACAACTAAATAAATCTTATTAGTCAACTTTTTTGTTTTACAAATGCTGCAAACGAAGAAAAAAAAATGACACATGCAACATTTGTGTTATCTGAGATTTTTACTGTTGGAATGATGGAAGACTTAGGTTACTTTGAAAGGATTCGGAAACATATTTTCAAGAGGTCTGAAAGTATAATGCATAGAGCTAGTGGGTGTAGATTTCTCTCATGAGTCATTATACATACAGAGATTTCAAAGTTTGGGAACTATGGAAAAGTTATAAAAAGCTTTATAACAAAGAGGTTAAAATTCTATTGACACAGCCATTTTCAGGGAGAGGGAGAGAGAGAGAGAGAGAGAGAGAGAGAGAGAGAGAGAGAGAGAGAGAGAGAGAAAGAGAGAGAGGGAGAGAGTGTGTGTGTGTATGAGAGAGAGAGAGGGAGAGAGAGAGAGAACCAATGTAGTGTTTAGCCACAAAATGAGATATATTTGTTTAACTGATTTTCAGGAAAATACATGTATTCATTTTGTTACATTCAAGTTAACTATTGCACATGTAAATATGTGTATGTCAGAATAAGTTATGTTGAAATGACATACAAATAAGGATATTTTAAACTATGAGTAGAACTGTTTAATGGGCTCATATATAGCTTTGACAATGATTCTGAATTGGCTAAATTTCAATCGAGTGTAATTTTTCTTAAAAAAAAAAACAAACAAAAAAAAAACATGACGCTTATCTCGTTTTGTGGTCACCCTTAAAATCATACTTAGCAGTGCCAGAAATAATTTCCTAATACACTTTCCCAGAGAGAAATGAGCTTGAAAAAGTCAAAATGAAAGCTTTTGTTTTGATGAATCAGCAGATATATATGGAGAGAGAGTGTTTGCTTGGTAAAAGGACAAAAATGTAGGATCACATCTTGAAAACAACAAAGGTAAGGAATTGTCCTGTATGATTAAGAGCTACATACAGCCAGCTCCAAATATAATGTGATCTGCAGCGCAATAAAAACATAACACATGTCCTCACACACAATAATAGCAGTTTAAATCCAGGTGAATTGTTTCTTAGTCTGGACCTTCCTTAGATGAGCAAAAACATATTTTGTTCTGTGCCAATCAAAAAGGGAGCTACAATTCGTGAATACAAAATATCTGTGACTCTTTACCACTGTGATAGGTGCACACATAACTTGTATGCAGGTCATTTAAGTTTATAAAAGCTAAAAAACAATATAACAAGAATATTTTTTTTAAGTTTTCAGCGATGAACAATCAGAAAACTAGATGGCAAGCATTTCCCACTCAACATAGTCAAGAGCAGGTACAACATAAACATCTCCATGTATGTTTATAGATTTTACCAATACAGCGGTAAACATGTAAATAAGCCACCAACCTGTAATGATATGGAGAAGGGTATTTATGAAGGCTGAACAACTATTGCATATTTCAATACATACTATCGGCTTTTAAAAGATAAAATTATCAGTATGAGATTTCACAAAAAAAAAAAAAGAAAAAAGACCACACTATTCCGTGATACATCAGGTAATCATCACCATTCTGGTGGTTTTCAGATCAAGAGGTAACCAAGCTCCAGATTCAGTAATGTCAGTATTTTAGTTGATCTTCAGTACTTCAGTATGCTAAACAGCATTTCAGTCTGTTTGGAATCATCATTGCTTTTCTATTGCAATTTGTCTTGTATCTTTAAAGACCAACTCTCAAAAAGACTAACATCAGGAGAGTCATGATAATGGAATTTTTTCTAAAACTATTTCCATCCTACTTAGAAGTTGGGACTTTCAAGATGTAGACTATAGCTGGAAGAGGAAAGTGTGTGATTGTATTTTTTATGTTACCAATCAAAGTGTGCTCAAGGCTCAAGTCAACATCAGGATATAAAATGTGCTACCAACAAATATATTTCAAGGTAATAAAAAAAAATTCCAGGAATGACAATGTTTAACCAAAAACTTAATACTGCTTCCCTCACAGATAAGAATTCTGGGTCTGAATTGGGGAGAGACAGGGAAATTCTTACTTGGACAGAAAAAGTAAATGATTATTATGATACAGTCTGCTTTTTTTTTTTTTAATCAATTGTTCCTGCACATAAGAAGCTGATTCTTCCTTCCATGTTCTACAGACCAAAAGTTTCAGATAAAGAGGGGGAAAACTTTTCGCTCAAAACTGTAAAAATATCTGGGAACAAAAGAAATTAAAAATAAAATGCAGTTGTCTCAGAACAGAAATCTGATAGACGCTCAGAGAGACAGCTACAGATCATCACACCCATTCAATAAATGCCTAACTCAATTTTTGGCTATTTTTTGTTAATACAATTTTTGTATATTACATACATATATATATTGATTCCTTCATTTTGCTTGAGCCCTAAAAGGTTTGGTTAGTAAATATTCGAATTATTTAAAATAATAAAAATAATAATAACACATTTGTTTTATATGCCAAAAAAAAGGGTAGTGGGCATTTATCAAATGATCATGACAAGATACAGATAGAGAAATTGTTATGAATTGCACCTGACAAAATTTCTCAAAAGTATTCCAAACACTTTCTTTTACTAGGTATGAAGTGTGGACTTCTGAGCAAAATCATTTTACTTTTATTTTAAACTTTATCAAGAAAGAGTTATTGAATTATGAAATTTGAATCAATTTTTCGAGGCATATACCAACCAAAGACACACACACAAAAAAAAAAGAAATACTTGGTGCAATAAAGTTATAATTTAACAAAGACAATTTATATCCAAAGTTTGTTTGTGGAGTGTGTATATGGGAGCAGCACCTAGAGATTGGCCAGAAAAATTTTGAAATCATGTCACTTAGTAACACTATGACCAAACATGGAAGACTAGGCACAGATAAATTTGTCATGTGGAAACAATTTGTGAATAAATATGGAGATTTCAATCCAATTATGTCATTTACAAACAACAATACCTCAGCAAAAGAGGAAAACCTAGTTCTTACAAACAACAAGAAGTTTTCAGTTTTTTTCATTTGTTGTTGTTGTTTTCATGAGTGACTGATATTCAGACAAATGAAACTTGAGCCATAGCATTAGCAGATGGATTTTTTAGTCAGAATAAAAACTGTTGAGATAAACCATGAGACTTTTTTGCTAAAAATGAATTCATAAAATAAAAGTTATCACAACAGAACTCACTAAATAACATTATTATTCTGTAGAGAAACTCAATAAAGAAGAAAAATGGTATGCCAACTTGACAAAGGACAAGTAACTGATCATACAGTAAATTTATACAGTGTCAATATTGTCAGTACTTTAAATAATGTATCACTATGAATTGAAACAATTCATTTGACATAAATAAGAATCACCAAAAAAATATCAGATTATCATGCACCACTGTGATTGTGTTTATATTTCATTCTTGCTCTCAATATAGACTTACCACTATGTTGATGGTAAAAAGTGTTTCCTACAAGTCTAGTATAAGAAAAAGCCTCACAGATTCCAAAATCCTTCATTTTCAAGTTTTGTTGGGTTTTTTTTTTTTTTGGTTTTTTTAATCAATATACTTATTTAAGCCATAAAAGCTGATGGTGATTGATATTGAGCACAAAATGTTTTGTTCGCTTGTGAAATCATAAAGATCCAACAATGTTTGATATGTGTATGGCTTTTAGTTCATGGCAAAATATGTTTACATGTTACGTTCTTTGGTATTCAACATTTAATGTAAGTATTATATTTTATACATACTTTGACTTTTTAAATTTTTAGCTACGTAAGACAAAAATATTTTATCGAAATCTTGCAAAAAATTTTTCAACAGTTAAAATTGTGGACATTGGGTTGGGAGAGTTAAATGTTACTCCAGACAGCACATTAACAAATAATGTACTAAAATTAAGGGTTTTTTTTTTTAAACACTAATATTTTGTCCTCAAAGAAGTCCCATAATTCCATATCTTTGAATGCTGTTAAGAACCAAATTGTCAAGAGCCAAGAGGAGTTATGGAAGGGAGTGAATGTGCATCTGCCATACAAAGTCCCACAGTGTAGAGGAGTCCAATGAGCAGGTTAAGGCGAGCGACTCGCTGAGGCAGCTGGGTGAGGTGTCCCCGACGGAAATCTTTCTCCAGGCTAAACGCAGGAAGAATGGAGGCCGCTGGCACCAGCATCCACGCACAGTAATGCACGCCAACCGTCACAAACATGAAGAATGGCATGAACAGCAGGAAGCAGAAGAGACAGTAGGACCCTCCTTTTCCAAGAAGGATTGCCACGGTTAGAGCCCCTGCCTGGCGATCAGCTTCAGCATCACGAGCGTTGTTAGCATGAAGAATGGCCTCTGCGTTGAGAGCAAGTGGCACAGCATAATACAGAGGGACAAGAGACAGATGACCCGTTTGGCTGAGGTGAGAAAACACTACAGTCAGGGGGCCAAATGTGAGGACAATGAGAATGTCCCCCATACCAATATACTTGAGGCCCAACCCACCAGTGTACAAGAATGAGCTTGACAGGCCGCAGAAGTAGATCAGGGCAAGGTGTTCCATGCGAGCTGGTGATATGAGAGCCAGAAGGACAAAACCGCAGCAGCCCACCACATACAGCAGTGCACCCAGTCGGACCACATCATTTGGGGTGAGCAGGCTGTCCACCAGGGTACGGTCATCACTTTTCTTGTTGTCTATGCCGCGTACAAAATCAAAGTAGGTGTTGACCAGATTCCCTGCAGCGTGGACACTGAGGGCTGTGAGGATGGTAGTGAGAAGAATGTAGACATCAAAGATGCCCTGAAACTTGTAAGCAAGACACGCACCCAGCGCCACAGGTGTGATAGAGCCGGGGAAGGACCAAGGTCTTAAGGCCACTAGATATGTTGACAAAGCAGACATTGGCTTTCTTTTTCTTCTCTTCCCCTCTACCTCAGTAAATATAACAGTATCATTTGTACTGTCTGATTTTGGAGGCAGAGAGGATTTATTCTGGCTAGCAGAAAGACATCCATTCACTGAAGGCATTATAGTGTTTGTCTTTAAAATAGAATCAAAGTTAGGAGTATTGTCCAGATCTGGAGTGGAGTAGTAAACCGCTAGAGGGATTTCCCTATAAGCGTAAGGGTGAAGAAGGATGGACGGTGAGAAGTCTGCGTTTGGGGCACAAGCGACGTCTGTTTGAGTAGATGAGTCCACTAGAGGTAGTTGTATCCTAACCTGATGAAACAATAATATGATGAAGCTAGTAAAGTGCTCAATTATGCCATCAAAGTTGACTTATGCATATTCTATACATTTTATGAATTGATACTGGGTTTAAAGATTACCTTTACAGAAGTAATTCAATAAAACATCACATCTAACCAAAAAAAAAAGTCAGAAATAACGTTCAGAGTCTACATGCAGTGAGAAATCATTGATTATAAAGCATAAAGAGGAGGCTCGCACAACATTATACAAAATTTATAAAAATTGAAAGCAGAAATCATAAAGCATCTAAAAAATGATGAAAGATAGGGCATGCTTTGAATTTCTTTTTTTTTATCTTAATTTGATTTAAGGTTTAAAGGAAAAAATCTCCCGACAATACTGGAAATTAACTGTGCATCATGTGAAACATTCGATAGCATTTCAGAAATGGCTTAAAAATCCTTTCTTACAATAAATCTTTATATTCATCTTTTTATGTCACTAAAGAGGAGGAATTATTTTTCTTTTAAGTAACCAGTATGATAGCATCAATATCAAGTCAGTTTTCTTTTCTAAATGTCTGTTGAAATATTATCATTAAAAAAGTTGTTAACACTGTAATCACGTCTTGATCAAAAAGTACCTAACTGTTGACTAAACAATAATATACATTGAATTTGTAATAATCAGTACGTTCTTTAAGTCTCGAAGGAAACCAAGAAGTAGTTACAATTGAAAAGTAGATAACAATTTATTTGAACCTTTCAAAATTAAAGACCTTTTTGCCTTTACTGCATACTATATCGTGAAGAGAAGAAATAAACAACAAACTAATATGTATACTTCATAGGAAATTTAGCAAGTCCACAATTTAGCTTGCTGAGTACGTACATGGTAAGAGTCAGAGTGAATAACAGTTTATGATTTTTTTTTTCAATGCTTAAACAATCATTACTGACTGGGCTATTTATTAGATACCAAACCACAAATAAAGAGAGTGCAAACTTTGATGCAAATAACGTATTGAGATATTTGTTGAAAAGGTTACAACAAAATCTTACATGAAAGTATAGAAAAAAGAAATGTTAAAAATAAATAAATAAATAAATAAATAAATAAATAAATGAAGCACAGCGCATAGCAGTTTAAGATAAAAGCTGCATCATTAAGAGGTCACTACAATAAAAACAAGCAAAGTTCAAACTTACCTAGCAGAATTTGTGGAAACTTATAATTTTGAATCCCATGTCCTTTTATTTTCAAAAACCATAGTTCTTTTATTTCAGAAAATTGATGATTACAATTTTATCAGGAATTTCAAGATATCCTGAGAATAAATGTTCACCCTTTGTTTGAAGTTTATTTAAAAGTCACGGTTAATGGCATAGAACAAGAAATTAATTGAGAGAGGCATTAAGACTTGTTGCTTCCTTGAAAGTAAAACAGACAGGGATGAGTTTTTCAAGGCATCATTTGAAGATGATGCAAAAGGTGAATATAAATGAGAAAAGAAAACCACTAAAACGCAGCTAGTCTATGGAGAAAGATATTAAGAGGTATGTCTTGAGTAACCCAGCGAAAAAGAAATAACAGTTATGTTTATAATATTGAGACATATGTAGTCATGTATTTAATGTCGAGATAGTCATATTATTAATAATAATCAGCATTCAAAAAAAAAAGAAATAGAATTTGGAAAAGACTGTATTTTTTTTAAATTTTACATGTCCAAAATCTTAGAGAAGGTGAGAAAGTCCATGATGTAAATGATAATGATGGTAATGAGACCTCTAAGTTGTACCTGCAACGGTTGGGCCATCCTTTGTTGGCTATGAGGAAGTAACGGTGCCTTCCATATCTGTGAGTTTTCCACTCGACATTGGTTACTGGTGCCTGTCTCTTTCTCCATTGTAAGTTGCTCTATGGGTTGGGCAAAATATGAGGGATTTACTTTTTTTTCGTTTCACAGTTTGAAGAATGATTTGCAATTGCAGAATCTTTTTATTTTAATTATAGAAACTGAATCTCTCCCCAAGTTCTGGTGTAAAGATATTAAAAAGGAAAATCAAAAACATAATTAAAAAATGTTTTCACAGTTTCTTTGGCTAACCTATTCTTCGAATACTTAAAAAAATTAATTGACCACCAGCAACTAACAAAGATGAAACAAAAGGCAATAAATTGCAAGCACCCCCCATCAAATCTGAGGAATTATAATGAGAAAAAGATGAACAAAAACAACAAATCAACAACAAATATAAAGATCTTTTTCTTTATTTTCTCAATACATTAACTCCTCCTGCTCAAAGTCCTATTCTCCCTTCTCTTTGAAGGGGAGGCTAAGGGCAACGTGTTCTAATCTGACCTTAAGTTTAGGTGACCACATATATATATATATATTTTTTTTTTTCTTTTCATTGTCATGATAAACATCTCCGGCTGAGAGTCCTATTCCCAAAATCCGAATTTAAGTTTGTCAAAACATAATAGATCGAAAAGGAAAGATGCTCAAACAATATATGTATTGCAAATAATTGCACTCATAGTAATCAGAGATGAAGTTAAATTGATATATACTAAATTAGTTTTATTTAAACTCAGTTTGGAGCAAATTGATTATTTTCTTTTTGTTCTTTATAATACACGTACATGCAATGTTAATGTTGCAAAACATTAAGCTCCCTTTCTTTTTGCAATCAACAATGATCTCTGCCATTTATATCAATCCAAATTTAAGCAGCATGACTGTGCAACTTAGTTTAGTTTTTTAGTTGTTTTTTTTTTTGACAAATTGTTTTATGATTAAAGATGGAAAAATAAAAATGAAACATTGATGCTTTATGGGCTTTTTCAACCTTAGAGCTTCTAGTGTACAAGTCTACAGATTTTCTTTTAAAAGTACTTTAACTTAGATGAGACTTTATATTTCTCTTTTGTTTCACAATTATGTAAATTGATTGAAAGTTTACAACAAAATCTTACATGAAAGTATGGCAAAAGAAATTTAAAAAAAAAATAAATAAATAAATGAAGCACAGCGCATAGTAATTTAAGATAAAAGCTGCATCATTAAGAGGCCACTACAATAAAAACAAGCAAAGATGCAAAGAAATATTTACATGCTGGAATAATAAATAAAAATCCTGAAGCATATTGAGCAGGAAATTGTTCTACTTTAATACTTATTATTCAAACATATGGAAGTGGACGACAGAATGAAGAAATTTTTCTTCACTTTATTCAAGAACTACATGTACATGTACATGTATATATTTGAGTGTTGGTATGTGTACCAACAATGTATAGATTTTATTTTTTTTATTCTTGTTTTAATTTGAAATGGATGGAAATTCAAAACTAGTTTTATCCTATGCTGCACACTGTATTTTCTGAATTTTAATTCTTTTTACGTTATGATTTTGCTGCTAACATGTCTCGCGTACGGGTATTTGGCGCCAGTGTTCTTGGGTGCAGTAGCAAGGTTCATCTAGGGTTTCACCTGGGCACGTCATTTACTAGCCTGGCCGTCTGGGGAAGGAAGATTTATCCGTCTAGGGTGACGAATGTGATCCTTTGGGGCGGATCGTATCCAGAGGATAGTCCTAGTCGTTTGGGACACCCAGACACGACAAAGATTTACTTTGTGTGTTTTGAATAGTGCACTTTGATTGGGTTGAGACTAATTTAGAATGAGGTAGGGATGCTCCTCATGTGAGAACTTGATATCGAGTAAGCGGGACTCGATTCATTCCACATCAAGCCCTCGAATTAAGCAAGTTACGATTTGTCTACCAAAGTTCCTACCAGTTTTCCTCACCAGATACTGGCATGGTAGAGCTGTGAAAGTTTAACTAAAAGCTTTGTTCTGTATTTTCTTATTTGGATTGACGTCCGCGGTTTTCTTACTCTTTTGGGTAAGTTGTATGAATTTGTTTCACTTTGTAATTCAATTTGATATTATTCAATTTTATGCTGTGTACCAGAACTATTGGACTTGCTCATACTTGCCTAAATTTTTTGTAATGCTTAACTTTTGTTAAATGTAATCTTTCAGTGTTTTTAAACACACTAGGATTGTGATTGTTTGATCTAGAACACGATAATTAGCTGTCCATGCTACCAATTGCAAAGAAACCTTTTTTTATATGCCAGGGCTAAATTTTTATTTACTAATACATAAATTTACTTGTGCATTTTAATCCTATTATAGTGGACTTATAGTAATCTGTATTGTAAGCGTACTATATTATCTTCATGTACATAGAGTTCTAATTAAGTTTATATTCAAAATATTGACGTTCAATGTAAATTCCACGCGGGTTATACCTGTGTTATATTATAGAGCCTTTGAAGCTGGAGTTTTATTGAGACTTTTGTACATGAATTAAATGACTGTTTGGATGATAGATGTGTACGTTAATAAGGCCCCATTGCTCACAAAGCGCTTCGGTTGTGGAAAATTAAATTTCTTCCACCTTAAGTTTGTCATGAGTGTAAGAGATAAAGTACAATTATGATACCAGCACTGTGTGTAAAGGCTGACAAAAGCCTGTTACAGATAATGTTTATTTCAATAAAATTGTGTTTTAATGTTTGGTAGTCATGCACCTCTGGCAGGCTTCAACCACGTTAGCCTCTCGATATTTGAGTCTCATAAGTCAGGCGCACCAGCTCGGAGACTGCCCTTTGCTTAACCTTTCACTCACAAGGGTGAGCAGAGAAAGGCAGCCGACTGGTCACGGCTTCAAATTGTTTTCTTTGAGAAGAATAATCATTATCATAGCCATGGGTTACGTAAGCAAAACGTACTAGTTGTTTCAATGCACTGTTACGTACATTTGCAGAGTTATTGTAGTACTCTTTTCGCTATAAGTGTTGTAACTATTCATAATGAATATTATGACCTGTGTATTTACACCTTGTATTTGCATTATTTTCCCCAAAGAGTTGTACCGTATCTGGCTGGATTTTTTCGTTATGTTTTTTTTTCTTATGGTTTTTCTTGAGGGTTTTTCTTAGTTATTTTTTTTCTTGATCCTTTGCTCGTAAATTTTTCTAGTTTTTCTTGGGTTTTCTAGCTATTCAATAAATATACTGTAAAAGCGAACTTCGTGCCTTGATAATCACAGTTATGAGTTGATGCTATCAAATCATCATATTCACAGCATAATAACATCATATCTATCTATAACACCCCACAGAGCAGCCCCACACCACAGGACCAACACATAATTAGTTCCTTAAACTGGCTTTGCAAAGAAACCGGTAGACTTTGAAAGAGTTCACGGCTACAGCTAAGCTGAATTGAGGTCGTTAAAAATGATAAAATGTTAATTTTTTTTTTAACATGTGTTTTTAGAGCTGTTAAAATATAACTATATTTAGGTGCAGTTTCCTCATTTTCTTACACTTATATTGAATGCAGATAAATGTAGACCTATAATAAAAGGGCAACAGGTGATTGCAAACAGTATCTGATAAAAAAAATTTCATTTGTATTGTTTTGTGGTACATAACATGTATTCTTACAACTTATGAGACAGAATTTTTTCTTCAAGAACTTATATATTTCATAAAGATCTACCATCATAAAGACTATAAGGTTTCCTAGACTAACAAAATTAACACAGCCACATGATATTGAAATAATTTTAAATTTTTGGCCTATCACTGTCGATCATAATTACTGTAGATCTAGTGTTAGACCTCTGACAAAACTGTAGTTTAAACTGAAAATAAATGAGTAAAACTTAGTCTTTATAATCTTTTAAAGTTACCAGATGAATTATTAGTTCGTGTTTCTTTGAGAGACCACTATTTACTAAATTCCTCTCGAAAGGTGGTAATGGCACTATGACCAATAACCGTGAGAGTTGCGACACAACTCGTGATATCAGGATAATAGATAAACTTGAGAGATGGAGAATAACTGGCTAGTTCTGTGAAAAGTTCAAGATTAGAAAGTTAAATTAAGACAGCTAAAGAACTTTGAACTCATTGCACCTGCCATTTGGTATGTGTATTATTCAACATATTAATGAATCTCTTGCAAAATTTCATCCGATAATACTATTCCAAAAGTTTCATTTAGCGTGATAAAAAATTCTCATTGCTGTTGAAGTTCAGCTAAATTCCTGGGCATCAAAACCGCTCTACTTTTCTTGCAATATCAGAAATAAATCTTCCAGTTCCATGGTGCTATAATGATGCAGTCATTGGGATTAGAATTTTAATCCAAGTTTAAACCTTAAAAGTGATGCATCTAAAAGTAAAACACCCCAGCTCATAATCTGGAATCCTCGTTCCACCTGGTCTACAGCTTATCTCATGACCTGATCAGGTTATTGGGAGCGACTGGCGAACTGAAGGGCCTAACAACCTTGGCAATAGTCTATATTACTGCATCCTTCAAGAAATTATGAGAGGTGGCATAGATGAATCAGTTGTTTTGTTTGGTAAACATTTGAAGTGGAAAATTTCAGCATGTACAAAACTGTATACATAGTCGTTACATAATTACTGCTGCCCACCACAAAATCTAACAAAGATTGAACCTAGAACTCTCAGAAACACAGGAAAAGACAGCTGGCTTGTTTCAAGTTTGTATTTTTAAATTTTGTCTTTATATATCAAAACAGATACCATTTTTAGTTTGTTGCAAGTGTAATTTTAGAGTATTATTGCAGACGGCCCAACTCACTTTCAGCTTTAAAATTGTAATTTTTTTTAATAAATTTGATATGCTGAAGACGAATATGAAGGTTTTATTCATTACAAATAAATATTTTTCAAGATATAAACATTTACGTGTTGCTCTAAAATTCTATTAAACTTCGAGTTTCGAATTTGTTGAGAAACATTCAACTGTGAAGCCTAATGTGAGTTGGGCCAATATCTACAAATTTTCCAATTTTAGTCCATTCAGCTGATAATAGTTATATATATTTTTCACAGATTGTAAAGTATTCATGTTTATAATTCTAAATTTATGTAAATTAAATGAAGGAGACGATTCATAATATTTCATTATAAACATGATAACTTAAGTTTTGCTACTCTAGAATGTTTTCTATATTTACATAAATCTCAAAAGGCTTTAGAATTAGGAAAATTCATTTGATCTCAGGAACAAAATTGCTAACTTAAGCTAGATCTAGACCTAGATCTAGATTAGAATCCAGATTATTGATAGCCTACATGATAAAATTTATTGAATGGCTTATATCTCCTCCTAGGACTTACAGTCAGTCTTTTTCTGATCACATGAAAATGAAGATTTTCCTATGCCTATTAGATCTAGATCCAGCATACTGAATTTAGTTGAATGCAATTTAATGCACATATATTCTTCCTGTACATCCTGTACTTTCTAAATCTTCATTTTCCAGCTTGTTATCTTCATTCAGTCTATTCTTGTCTAGATCAGATAAGGACTTACATCCGGATCTAGATTTAGATTCAATAAGATCTCGAAAATTATTTCAAAAGGCCTCGAACCCAAATCTAGATTTAGATATCTAGATATCTAGATCTAGATCTACTTCAGATTTTATTGTTTGGTTGTCAAGATCTCTAGTTGATGACCTTCCTTACCCTAGCCTTCAGCATTTATGGGCAGTCATATTTCGATCTGATCCTAGTCTAAATCTGTTAATTCGACATAGCAATCTGTCAAGGGAGAATCATTCAAGCGTTTTAAAGGGCATGAGAAATTGCATCAGTTTGTCTTTGAAATACGTGTCCCTGTCACTTGTTTGGATTCTTGCGAAACCTTTACCAACATGTCTTGATGACTTCCTGTCCGTTTCCCAACTTTCGATTTCGATTTTCTTCGCTATTAGCATGGAGCTGTAAATAAATAGATATACCGATATAAATACTTCGCTCGAAATGGTTTGTCGTACGTGAGCTTTAAAAACAATAATAATTTTGTCTTGTCATGTTGAATTTCTTTTTCGTTTTTTTTATTTTTATTTTGTTTTGTTTTGTTTTGCGTGGTCTGTTTTCCAATCACCGTACACGTGAAATATTACCAGCGCAGTATCGATTTTTTGTTTGTTTGTACGTTTTTTGTACAAAGTTGCTCATGAAAGTTGCAATATTTATTTTGAATCTCATTAGGAAGGTGCGGTCGTCTCTTGTGAAAACCACGCTGACCACCTGCTACTTTTTTCGCCCGGCATAACAAAAGTACTCACAAGCTGTGGGCGGATCAATGATTTCAATAATAAATCGTATCCCAATCAAGGCGCAGCAAACGAAATGAAACACGGTATCGGGCCATCACGATGCCAACAATCGCATCTGTGCATCGCTCCAGGATTAAGAGATTCACAATTTTCCATTGATTTTTGCATAGCAATATCTCTGTTCCTGGTATTGTAGAGCGTGCTGTGTTATGGTTCTTTAAGTTCAATTTTTTTTTTTTTGTAATAGAGCTGAGTCGGCTACAATTTACCAAAAACGAAAAAGAAAAACATTCTTCTTAAATTTATGTGAATATTCACTTACGTTTTAAGAAATGTTGAGAATCATGATTATGGCGACGCTCGCATTTAGGAAGATTTATGTTGTGAAACAACGGCAAACTAAGGAGACAACGAAAATGGGAATACATAATATTGTGAGTTTTATCTTTTCTTTCAATGTTTCACAGCAGTTATCTGGTTTGCTTTTTTTTTTGAACCAATTTCTGTTTACAAAAAAAAAAGCCAAAGAACTCATAATTTTAATAATTAAAGTATGAAACTGTCTGAGCTGCTCTGTCACCAGTCTACATTCTCTTCGCTGAAACATCTGCAGATTTTCTATATTTTGCTCGTCATGATGCAAAATCTGAGCTTCCTGTCGACTGCGGAAGAAGTAAGCTTATTAAAGAGAGCAGACTTTTGACTCTGCCTTTTTTTTTATGCCATTTTCTGTAGATCACGCCATCTTTGCAAATCTGGTAAGTCACACTCACAGTAGTGCAGATACGAAATTAACTTCTGCCTTAACACTTTCCTCCTTCCTTTCACCTTAATTATTTAGATTGTAGTGTCATCACCTAAATATGGTTGTAGTTATTTTGCTTACTTTTTTCTATATAGTCCAGTGTACGTTGTGTACGATTCTTGCGTTTGTAATTTGCCTTATTGATCAAATAATTATCAGCCCCTATAAATAGGTACCACAAAGTGATTTTTCTACCCCAGCAAATTTGAATATACCCAATTGTACTGTAAAGATCTTGTTAAAATATGAAATTTCCAACAAATTTCATCAAAATCCGTTGGTAAATAAAAATTTTACAGCTGTTTCAATTTTGCGCATAACGACACAAAACAAATTGCGTGCATCGGGTTGTTTTTAAGGACATATAAAAGTCATTTGTTAAACCTTATGAAACAAAAAAGGACATATTTACAAAGTCCAAGACAATGAATATACACATACGAAATTTCACGGAGATAGAAAGTAAACAAAAGAATTTATTGGTCATGAAATATGGCCAAAAACACTTGTGGCATATCAAAATTACAAGCAAATACTCTAGATGAGGCACTTTTGGACCATCGTAAAAAAACACATATTCTTCAGATTGTTTCAATACTTGGTTTGCTAATACACAATGTTGTATTTAGTTGACTCAATTTTTGTCAGCAACCTAGAAAGCCATTTTGAAAAGATAGAGAAAACCAAAATTGGCATAGCGCCAAAGTTTGCGCCTTGGAAGAAAATTGGTAAAAAAGCGAATCATATTCTAGAAATTATATCATAAAAAACACAGTTTTCTACTAGAGTAATGAAACTTTCGGAGTTTATGGTTTTTTAGATGCTGAACCTGATTATGCTATCTATTTGATAATTTCACCACTGTTTCTATTTCAAAACTGCATTGTAAGTCAATGATAGAAGTAAAAAATTAATAGTCACAGATGAATTATGATTGAACATATATTTTCAAATGTATGCATGATAAAGCATTATGATTTTGTTAGTTGTAGAAAACTCCCATGATAAACTGAGGTTCAATACACGCTTACATTAAAGCTGAAACTGTATGACTGTAAAAGAAAGTATTACATAAGAGACAAAATACATTACAGTTTTCAAAATATAAATTGAGAACCAATTCATGTAAAGGAAATATCAATATTTTGTTAAATGAAAACAATTTGAGCCTGCCACTTTAAAAAATTATAAAGTATAAACAGAAATTTTCGTTTCTTTTAAATTGTGAAGGTTTCTGTTCCGTGTATATGTTTTTTTAAGCCGCACCTATGGTTTTTCCCACTCTGCTTACCTCTCGGTCTCACTACCTCTTTTGCCAGACATACTATGTACCTGTATCAGTGTCACTTTTTTGTTGACTACCTACCTGTACACTTCGCTAATGAAAGTATCTATACTGTTTGTACCTTGCAGCGTTTTCTGTTTGTTTTACTAAATAAACCTTGAACCCAACAACAACATCAAGCAACAGTTTCTGTCAAATTTATTTTCACCGTAACAGCATTGTATTTAATAATCATCATCAGAACTTTAATTTTGAATGATTGTCTTTTGCCTAATGAACCCCCTCTTTTAGAGGGGGTTCATTGCATATCTTTCCAAGCAAAGTCTGGTAAAGATTTGCAGCAGTACCTGTCAGTCTTAAGTCCTCTTGCCCCATCACTAATTTTCTATATCGAATCTGATCTTTAAGATTTTCTGCTTTTCCATTTTTATATAACTGATCAAGCCCAGCTTTTGTGGTGCACAAACCACCTTGACACAAAACCGCATTCATAATTTTAACTTATTACAAAAGAATTCCAACTGCTTTTTTTTTTACTTGGAACCATAGGGGCGCAATGGAGTTACAGGAGTGAGAAAATGATTCAAAGATGAGAAATCAGTTGAATAAAAAGAGGAAAGCCTGGCTAACGAGAAAGTATTACTAAAAGTACAAAGGAGTCCATATACATTCAACACCTAAGGGAAACTTTTGCTTCAAGTCAACTTTGTTTGCCAGCACTATTTTGTATTTCTTTACAAATTAAATTGCAATATTTAAAGCCAACTTTTGTCTACAGTCAACTAACTTTTTTGCTCCTGAGGTATTTATTCAGACTCCAGTGTGAAGTCTATGGAAGTAAAGAAAGGGCCAGGAGTGGACAGAACGACGAAAAAGATACTGATTTTGAGGATGAAGACGATCATTACATTGATTATGGTGATGATAATGATGATGATGGTGATAATGATGATGATGGTGATGATGATGATGTGATGATGATAATGATGATGATTATGATGATGAAGATGATAATGATGATGATGATGATGATGATGATGATGATGATGATGATGATGATGATGATGATGATGATGATGATGATGATGATGATGATGATGAAAAAACTGTCTTCACAAGCATGGGCATTATTAACACTGTATCGCCGATAATATTTTTTGTTTTATCATGTTTCAATACTTCAAAGATAAAAATGAGCCTGACTTTAACAACAGAAGAAAGAAATGTGCCCATTTCACTCTGTGTATCTCTGAATCCATTGGAAGCTAGGAAGCGAGAAAGAGAAACAGAAAAGGAAAGAGAGAGAGAGAGAGAGAGAGAGAGAGAGAGAGAGAGAGAGAGAGAGAGAGAGAGAGAGAGACAGACAGAGAGACAGAGAGACAGAGAGACAGAGAGACAGAGAGAGAGAGAGAGAGAGAGATAGACAGAGACAGAGAGAGACAGAGACAAAGAGAGACAGACAGACAGACAGACAGACACAAAGAGGACAGAGAGAGACAGACAGATAGACAGACAGAGAGACGGACAGAGAGAGAGAGAGACAGACAGAGAGGTAAGCACAGCACTATGGCATCAGCTTCCCCCGAGTATAATTTGCCTCCTTAGATTAGAGGTAAAGGTAGTCTGAATCGAATAGCGAATAGTGTGGCTCTGTCCAACAATTCCTTTCTTATTTTCAGCTCAATGAAAATAGTTTCTGTCTAAACCTAAGGTTTGTTGAATACTTTTTCACTGTGGCAGGGCAAGGCACCTTGATCTGACTAAAAATAATTTAAGAAAGTTATTTTGATTTCCATAGGTTTTTTTTTTCAAATGTTCCATAATCAATCATTATGGTCTCCATCTTGAAATGACTTTATAAAACATAATGATTTGTCGAGTTCCTTGACTGGAAGAATTATTTTATAAACTTTGTACTGAAGTGCTCTTCTCCCTTAAAAAAGAAGTTCTAAGAAAGTCTTTATCTTCGAGTGCGCGTTTCTTTATGCTACTCTTCTCTTCTATGTCAATTAGTACATCGTACTACACGTATTTTCCCCGTAACCTCAGTTTCCACTGCGTTTAATTCACGATGAACGGGATAGTTCTGCCTAAAGCACCTCTGTCCGTTCACTGTTGGAGGGAAGTCAAATAGCTGCGTCCAGTTTTCTTCTCACCTCCAGACCTGTGGGTAAGGACAGTTTTAGACTTTCCGCCAAATAAACCATTGATTTCTAATTAACCCCTTTCAGTTATTGCATGCAGGAAACAGGGGTATCTGCGGAGAAGTTCGGTTGCCGCACTTATAATTGAGGCCCCGACGTGCGCACCTGGGGGCACGTGCCGTCAGACCCGGGAAGATGAGTTGTGGGACAGGAATGCTGTGGCTCGTCCAGTGGTTGTGCAGCCTCCTCAGGGGGGGGGGTGTTCTGTGAAGAAGAATTAGCCCGTGTCTGTGTTCCCTCCTTTCTATTAAAACCAGCCAAAATTGTTTTAGGGTTTAATAATTATCAAGTTGACAACTTTCTACGTCGTCTCCTATTTTTTTTTTCTGTAAAGAAAGCTAACCCTGTCTTTATCACAGCTAGTTTAGGTAATGCCACGTTCTCTCAATCCGAGCGAGAAGTCTGCTCGTCTCTCAGATACCTCCAGTACTGTAAAACTTCTCTACTGTCACCTCTTGTAGACCGTCGCGCACAATTGTCTCTTTCTCTGCAGCAATTGGGGCTGACTGACCAATAGACATTAATTGCCAACATCAGAGAAGAGGAGACAAAACAGAAGGAAACGAAGTGTAAGGCCAAAGGCAGACAGTGATAAGCTATACAGATTCAATAAGCGAGACTACTCTAGTGATGTGCTCACAATAAATAAAACATGACTATAACGGGAATTTTAGTTCCAGGAGAAAAATCCTGCTGTAAGCAAGTTCCAGCTTCAGGAATGCAAAGAGATCTATCCCCACCCCCCTCAAGAAAAAAAAAAAGAAAAAGTTAATGTACGAACTACTACTTGTAAGTGTAAACACAGCTTGACAAAGAGAAAACGACTAATAGGCACCCGCAAAATCTTTTTATAGCTATCACGTGGTTTTAAGAAATCATGGAGGCTGTGCTATTATTGTCCATCACGTGGTTCAAAATATACAAACAATGTGTCTATAGCAGTACCATCTGTCTAGGAGGCCTGTTCACAAGGTTACGCAACATTATTCAGATGGGCCATCATCTGGCTAGCTATCATCCACCTGCGCGAAGTTTGAACAGTTGATTAGAGCATGCTTAGCAGTACACACTGTGTTTTCACTGGACTCTCCTGCCATTTTGTTATTGGATTACATTCATTCTTTCTTGGATTATATTTCTTATCTTATTCTTTGTTATTCACCCTTGGATTGCACCTTGTTCTAACAGATGCTTTCAATGTGGAACATTCCAAGAATGCTTTTTTGTGATTTGGTGTAGATTTTCCTCTAAATGTGTGCACACTGATAGAGTATGACCCGTGGCACCAAACATCATACAATGTAATATAAATATATGTATTATATATATATATATATATATATAGAGAGAGAGAGAGAGAGAGAGACTGATAAACAATTATACTTGTTAAATTCATCTAAATATGCTTTAAGTTTAATTAGCTTTTCCCTTTATGGTCTCTGCGATATCACTTTATAGAGAGAAGGTGTGCTAAAGTGGGAGCCAAAGTTTTTTAAAAGCCTTTTAACTAAAATCTCTGATACTCAAAGTGCCCTCAATACTTTAACCTTAAGTTTCATATGTCATTATATGGTGTATCGGTGTCATAATCAATTTCCTTAACTGTTTATTGTTTAGGGGAAGAAAGTGCACTGTTACAAACTGTAAGAGCGGCTATGCCAGTCAGAAGGGGAAAGAAAGTGAAACGGTTATTTTATAATTATGGTTTTCCGAAAGAACCCAACTGAATGTCATAAATGGGTTTCGAGTCTCCCTAACAAAATTGAGAAAGTGACTGAACATATTGGAGTATGCGGTCGACACTGGCTCTCTGATACTCCTCACATTCGAAGAGGAAGATAATATTTATAATCTCTATGCATCCTCCTATTAACTTTGGTAAGATACCTTCACCATCCATATCACATGCTCATCCAAAAACTCCTCGCCTACCTAAAAAAAGCTCTCAGTGAAAACAAAGTCAGAGAAATTGACGAACTGGATACATTCATAGTAAAAAATAAGTTTAACTGTGACACTGTTAAGGAAGCCCTTCAAGAAAGTTTGCTCCTCTATGGACCCAGTGCTTGTAATGCAGATAGAACAGAACAAGCACTTGCCAGCTTCAGTCGCGGTGGTTGTATGCATGAATATGTTATATACTTCCATATTAGACTTAGAGATGCAGATGCAGGAGTGACTGTAATTCAATTTGAAAACTACAACGGTTTTAAATTGGTAACACACCCAAATTTCCCCTGTAAAACTGTGAATCAATGGGATCAGCTAGAAGTTGTCCTTCAGTTTTACACTGGAACAGGTTAGTACTGCCCATCATTCTGACCACCCCACCCCCCTCCCACATACACATAGACTTCTGTCTGTATCTCTTTCACTCTAAATATCACCATAACTTTTTTTGTCTTTCACATTCTGTCATTCCTTGTTTTGCTCTTGACATCTTACTCCAGTGCCTTTATTTAATGTAGCCTACTGTAACACTGTGTTATCAAGTCTCGAAAAGGTGTACATGTGGATCTGAGTTTCAAAGTGTAAATATTTGAATGTAATAGAAATTATGATGAGAAGGGAGAGTGTGTGTGTGTGAGAGAGAGAGAGAGAGAGAGAGAGAGAGGCCCGGAAGGGTTAAGAGTCGGATTGAGCTAGAGAGATGAAAGAAAGAGAGAAGGCCAGATATAAAGCGCACATGGCTAGCACCTATTACCATATCTAGCACCCCCCTTTTCCACACAAATAGACCTCTGGCTGTCTGCATCTCTTTCACCCATTCTCTCTCTCTCTCTCTCTCTCTCTCTCTCTCTCTCTCTCTCTCTCTCTCTCTCTCTCTCTCTCTCTCTCTCTCTCTCTCATTCATTATTTTATCTCTTGCTCTAAGATTCTACGTACCTACTATGTTTGTTTTTGTTCCTTGGTCGAATTTTACAAAATTATAATCTCTGTCCCCCCCCCTCTCTCTCTCTCTCTCTCTCTCTCTCTCTCTCTCTCTCTCTCTCTCTCTCTCTCTCCCTCTTTCCCACTCTCTTCATTTGCTTCTTCTGACTTGATACAATTAAAAACTCTCCTCATTATCTGATGTACGTGTTCTTAGTGTGTCACTCGAGTGCCGGTATTTGATGTACCGTACCACTGTATTATCAAATCTCGAAAAGGTGTACATGTGCATTTGAGTTTCTAAGTATTTGAATGTATAGCCTACATGTACTTAGAAGTTATGATGAAGAGGGAGGAGAGAGTGAGAGAGAGAGAGAGAGAGAGAGAGAGAGAGAGAGAGAGAGAGAGAGAGAGAGAGAGAGAGAGAGAGAGAGAGACGAGGGTTAAGAGTCGTATTAAGCTAAAGATGAGAGAGAGAGAGAGAGAGAGAGAGAGAGAGAGAGAGAGAGAGAGAGACGGGAGTTAAGAGTCGGATTAATCTAAAGATGAGAGAGAGAAAGAAATAGAGAGGGAGAGAGAGAGAGAGAGAGAGAGAGAGAGAGAGAGAGAGAGCACATTGCTAGCACCCCGCAGACCGGCCCATCTGAATAATATTACATAACCTATGAACAGGCCTCCTAGATAATTTGTACTGGTCTAAACGGACACGGAAATCCATGTGACGTCACAAAATTCGTGTTTGACTCAGATTTCACTTCCTTTCCACCAATGTTCAAAATGGAGAAAGGACGTGTGTTCAAAACGTATGAAGAGTTTGAGGCAGCCCTTAAATCATTTTCAGTGGCACTCACAGTCTATTTGTTAAAAGATCGAGTGAGTCAGTGAAAGAACTAATACTGAAGTACCTAAAATATAAAAGCATTCTCTTTGTGTGCAAGCACTCCCCGTCCAATCACACCAGCTCTTCGACGGGTCAGCGCCCATGCTAAAGGTAAGTCCCATCAATTGTGCTATTGAGATTTAGAGTTAAATATAGATAGGTCTTATATCCAGATCTAGACGATCTGATTTTAGATTTTAGTGGTTGGTTAAAGATAAGGAGTGAGTTATCCTAAGCCTAGATTTTTAAATCCTTCCCTGCCTCTTGGAGTAGATCTAGATCTAGATTCTAGATCTATAACAGAATGGAAAATTTGGCATGAGGGCACCAAAAGCCTTATTGAAAGACATTGTCAGAGTACTGATCTGAAACATTTTGCAGTTCATAGGACAAATATTATAATTTACTCTAGATCTAGATTTTCCAATCAATCATTTATTTTGAGGTTTCAGATTTTATAAGCCAAAGTTATTTTTCTTTAGATGTTGGCCACTGCCTACCATGTGGCTTGATGCTATACACTAAATGAACTTTGTAGCATTCAACTCTATCTATAGATACATAACTACATACTCTTCATCACTTTCACAGGTCCCTCAAACTAGATTGTCAAGCCAAGATTCGGTTGAAGATCCAGAGGCCGAGACCAG
This sequence comes from Elysia crispata, assembly GCA_033675545.1. Classification (NCBI taxonomy): domain Eukaryota; kingdom Metazoa; phylum Mollusca; class Gastropoda; family Plakobranchidae; genus Elysia; species Elysia crispata. Next base: position 67,122 of record JAWDGP010000665.1, read on the forward strand.
TCTCCGCCCTTCCTGGCCATCACAGTGTAGTATTTGAACCATCAAGGGCATGGCCTCACCCAAGAAGTAATTACACTTTCCTTTGTTTTTTTCTATTCTGCCTCTTATGGAAATGAATACATATATTTATATACATGCGGACTGTGGAGAAAAGACAGGAAAGCCTACATTGCTTGTTCGCTTGTACTGTTACAATGCAGGCAGGGCAAAATGCTAAGGATTTTTTTCTATTTAAAGTTTTGGTGCTTTCTTTCCAGTTTTTACAGGTTGGAAAGCGGTGTCAATTTTGCAGAAATAAATTGAATATAGGAAAAAAAGGTGTTATTTAGCTCTGTCGTTATAGCAATGGTTTTCGCTATTCGAGATGTTAAACATGGGTTCCACTGTACAGGAAAGAGAATTGTCCGTAAATTTAGGGAATTCTGTATACATTTTACATTCATGTGATCCCCCACAAATTCTGTCCTTGGACAGACAAACTTTTGTTGAAGGTTGGACGTGCAAAAGAAATGGTAAAAATATAATTCTACGCTGAGTACGATATTTTTCCATCATTGAGTACCAACCTGTGCGAAAGTATAAAACTAGACGATATATTATCTAGTATAATGTATTTTTTATTATTATTATTAATATAAATTTTTATACATTTCAATTCCAATATTGAGATTTGTATTGTAGTTCAAACTATCCATGATATTGGTGTTTATTTTATCATTCATTTGTATAAAAAAATTTCTTCTCTCTATCTTTACACCCACAGCTCACCGTTATTTCCAACGAAAGATCATTCTTATTTCTTCATATGATAATAGTGAGTACAGCTAGGTGTTTCGTTTTTTTTTTCAGGATACCATATCTACTCTCTCTCTCTCTCCTATCTCTCTCTCTCTCTCTCTCTCTCTCTCTCTCTCTCTCTCTCTCTCTCTCTCTCTCTCTCTTCTAATATACAAATTTATAACTCGTCATTACACCGAGAAAAACTTGCTTCATTAAAACCAGTTTCAGCATTAGAAAAGAAAATCCTCAGTTTATAAAGCCACTTTAAAACTATTACAAAAGTATATAAATTCTCTCTCTCTCTCTCTCTCTCTCTCTCTCTCTCTCTCTCTCTCTCTCTCTCTCTCTCTCTCTCTCTCTCTCTCTCTCTCTCTCTCTCTCTCTCCCTCCCTCTCTCTCTCTCTCTCTATATATATATATATATATATATATATATATATATATATATATATATATATATATATATCCCCTTCTTTTCTTCCCTATCCTTTCTCTGTGTAACTCGTTCCTTTCTATTCATAATTATATGTTCCTCTCAACATCTTCAGTGATAATCTGACAGAGATCTTCAACCTCTTCTTCATTTTGAGAAGATCAGCAGCCACAGACTAAGCAACTTGAGACAATGTGCTTTTGAGAGAGAATCCTTACCATCTACTGAGTTTTGAAGAGTGACGCAACACCTAGTTTTGCCCTTGATGTGTAAGTTGATCTTCTTTTCTCAAGAATTTTAAACTACTTTAAATTCATGTGATCATTGCTTTTGATGTCATAGAAAAAGTGCTGAGACCTTCTGTTGGTTCAATTCAAGCAGCCTTGTGACATCATGGCATTATTATTATTTTTTTTGCGTGTGTGTTTTTCTTCGTTTTCTTCAGTAGGACAGACAGGTTTTTCAATCTTTCATGTCATCTCTTTTCTTATCTTCTCAGCTTAAAACAAACTTCATCTTTCACAAAATTCATTTCTCCTTTGGATTTTCTCAAAAAATTAAGAGAGGGGAAAAATCATTTCTTCTTGCTTTAAGTCTTTGCAGGTCAAGACAAATTTTGGGCTACGTTTGTAGATCAATCAAAGGTAGTCAGCTAACACCTCATGTACAAGTGAGACTAACATGTTTACCTTCTAAAATTCATGTCTTTCTTTTCAACCAAATTTCATGTCTGCAAAGTGTTGTCTGTGAGTACAGTATTATCTTTATTTACTTACATGTATCTTTATGTAAGTCGCCATGTAGTGATGTATTTTCTGGGTTTTTTTTACTTCAAATTTCAAAGAGCATTAGAACGAGAGAGAGAGAGAATATATATATATATATATATATATATATATATATATATATATATATATATATATTCAAGCAGCTTTGTGACATCATTGCATTATTATTATTTTTTTGTGTGCGTTTTTCTTCGTTTTCTCCAGTAGGACAGACAGGTTTTTCAATCTTTCATGTCATCTCTTTTCTTATCCTCTCAGCTTAAAACAAACTTCATCTTTCACAAAAATCATTTTTTTTTTTTTGGATTTTCTCAAAAAATAAAGAGAGGGAAAAAATCATTTGTTCCTTCTTTGTCTTTGCAGGTCAAGACAAATTTTGGGCTACGTTTGTAGACCAATCAAAGGTAGTCAGCTTGCACCTTATGTACAAGTGAGACTTGTCTGCAAGGTGTTGTCTGTGAATACATTCCTTCGTATTATGTTTTTTTTTTCACTATGTGTGATTTGAGTCCTTTGAACTTTCCAGCTTTGAAAATGTTATAGAACTGGAGTGAGATGTTATATTTGCAATCTTTGCTGTACTTATGGCAGTGGTTGTCTATACATAATTTTATGTAGAACAGCGCTCAACATATGTGGTATTCATCTACGTTCAAACAACAGAGACAATATATGTTTATATTGCTTACAACTACGTTTATTAGATACATCTTTTTTTGTTGTTTTTTTTTTTTTTTTTGTAGCTAGACACAAATCCTTAGATGATTCATGGAAAATACCCGGTATATCAATGAATTAGGTGCCCTGCTCTTTAGATTAGGCAATCATGACCTTCTGCGCATCTCTATACCTTGATGCTGTTAGTGCATCTGTCACTCATTTTACATTTAGCCGCTTTTTTAATCCATGCTACATCTTCTCTCGCTTCTTTCCCCTGCTGCCTTTTCCTTTAAAATCAATCCAGTTCTCAAAAATGTTTCAGTTTCTTTTTTCTCATCACATGGCCAAAAAATACTGCCTGTAGATTAAATATGGTATTTATGAGCATATATATGCCAGCTCCTAGTACCACACTTTAGTTTGATTTCTTTGAAGTCCATAAATAAGATTCATAGCATTCTCTTTAGGAACCACATTTCTGTTTCCTCCAGTTAATTTTGTAGTTGTTTTTTAAATTGTCCAAGCCTAACATCCATACATAAGGATGGGTTCAGTAAAACACTCCAGTGCCTTTTTTGATGCGATTTCACAGTTGTTGTGTCCATCTCTTCACATTCAAGTGCCCAAGTATTTGCATTGATTCCTGAAGGAATTACCTTTGGCCACTAAAGAATTGATCTGTGCACACTCATTGTTTCGATTGACGACCATTACTTCTGTATTTTTGCTCTTTAATCCATATCCTTTCCTTCTGCTTTCTTCTTCAGTGATGTCTAATAATTGGGGCAAGTCTTCTTTATTTTCTGCAATTAATACAGCGTCATCAGCGTATCTCATGTTGCTTACTTTGTGCCCTCCTATTTTAATTCCTGGGTATCCTTCTATGCGTCTCAAATCATTTCACTGTAGAGAGAGAAAAGGTCTGGAGCAAGCACACATCCTTGTCAGACACCGCACACTCTCTTCCTATATTTTTAGTTAAAAAACTTTGTACAGTGCTATCTTTACTTAAGCTCATGTATCTTTATGTAAGTCGCCATGTAGCGATGTATTTTCTGGCTTTATTTTTCCTTCAAATTTCAAAGAGGGTTAGAACGAGAAAGAGAAATAGAGAGAGAGAGAGAGAGAGAGAGAGAGAGAGAGAGAGAGAGAGAGAGACAGACAGACAGACAGACAGACAGACAGACAGACAGCATAAGCATACAATGACAATATATATATATATATATATATATATATATATATATATATATATTAAAATTTAAGTTATTTTTGTTTTAAATATTTTTTTATATAAGCCTCTAGTTTTAAATGTTACAAAACTTATAACCATTTCTAAAGAAACTCAAGTTTCAGTATACATTGTCGATTTTAGTCGAGACGCCTATAATACAAGCCTTTTCAGTTGAATATTGCTCACCCGATCGGCTGGTTAATCAGCACACTGTTACGATGACATTTGTTAATAGCTATCTAGAGCAACTCCTTCACAGTCAAAACAACATCGTTCTCAACCTAACATAGAGAGGACGTGTTTTTTTACATTGTGAATGTCAAGGTGGTGGTTCTTGTGGAAACGGTCGACCTAGTTTTGGATTAACAAAAGATACAAACGCTTGTTGCCTCGTCTTTTTTCCCTAGTCTTTATTTGGCTAAGGTTTCACCCCCCCCCCATATTAATCTTTCTTTTTTGTGATTCCTTTTCAGAAGTAAAACGTGGGACCTTGTTTGAATCCTCAAAGCTTTCTTATCATCCAGTTACTATTTGTCTTGATAACGCTTTTAAAGAGAACATGGAAACTATGTTGACTGGAGTAAAAACCTAATCAATGAATGTTTTTGAAAAAATCTTATGTGAATTATCAATTGTATTTTTTTGTAATGCAATGTGAGCTGAAAGTCAAACAAATTAAAGTTCATTTAACAGGCAATGCCCTTATATGTATTATCTCTTTTAATGAAAATGTCATATTCGTTTATGTTATATACATAAGTTTCACTGACGTTATTTTTAAAAGACTGTTATGTGTCTTTTTAATTATTTTAGAAAACAATGTGTATTATAATGATTCCTTTTTATATTTTTATAATTTGGATTTCTCTGAATAAACTCAGATAACACTCTTTTTTTATCTGTCTTTGTTGTTTTTGATAAATGTCCTGTTTTTAATAGGTTTTCGTATGTGTTTATGGTATTCATCAAGTGATTTCAAATCATTGCAATTTGCACAGAGTTTAAGATCCGTCATTTTTATACAAAAGAAATATTGAACTCCATTTTACAGTAATAGAAACATAAACCCTTATTACCGAATTGATAATGCGTGGGTGGTATGTGTTGGGAACATAACATGGAACAGCCAACTGCCACAAAGATGGTGAATCAATATTGAATAATTAAATAGGGACGACAAAATCCCCTTTATTTCTATCTCTACAAATCAAGCATAAATAAATATTATTACAATAGAATAGAATTCGAAATTAAAAAAAAAAAATTCAAAACGGTGGAAAGATTTCCATTTTTTCTTTCTCTATACTAATAAAATAGACATGCTGTAGAATCGAAATGATCCCTATAAATCATCAAAATAATACCATATTATCAAAATGTAATCGAATTTCAGACCGGAGTAAAATTGGAATTATGCTAATTATAGAGATTACCAAATTGGAATTAACCGGCGGCCATATTAGAAATATGCTAATTAAAGAGACTTCCAAATCGGAATTAACCTCGGCCATATTGGATTACCAAAATGAAATTGGATTTATGATAAGAACCAAGATAAAATATTGGTAAATAAGCTACTTATAGAGATTGCCAAAATAGAATTCACCGGCGGCCATATTGGATTTATGCTGATTATAGAGATTACTAAATTGGAATTAACTGGCGGCCATATTGGATTATACTAAATATACACATTGCCTAAATAGAATTAACTGGCGGCCATATTGAAATTATGCCAATTATAGAGATGGCCAAAATAAAATTAACCCTAGGCCATATTGGCATTATGCTAATTATAGAGATGGCCGAAATAGAAATTAACCGGCGGCCATATTGGATTTATTCAACTTATATAGATTACCAAAATGAAATTGGAATTATGCTAATTATAGAGATTACTAAATTGGAATTAACTGGCGGCCATATTGGATTATACTAAATATACACATTGCCTAAATAGAATTAACTGGCGGCCATATTGAAATTATGCTAATTATTGAGATGGCCAAAATAGAATTAATCGGCGGCCATATTGGAATTAAGCTAATTATAGAGATGGCCAAAATAGAAATTAACCGGCGGCCATATTGGATTTATGCTAGATATAGAGATTGCCAAAATAGAATCAACTGCCGGCCACATTGAAATTATGCTTTTTATAGAGATTACCAAGATAAAATTAACCGGCGCCCATATTGGATTTATGCTAATTATAGAGATGGCCTAAATAAATTTACTGGCGGCCAAATTGGCATTATGCTAATTTTAGAGATGGCCAAAATAGAATTCACCGGCGGCTATATTGGATTTATTGTATTTATATAGATTACCAAAATGAAATTGGATTTATGATAAGTACCAAGATAAAATATTGGTAAATATGCTAATTATAGAGATGGCCAAAATAGAATTAACCGGCGGCCATATTGGATTTATGCTGATTATAGAGATTACTAAATTGGAATTAACTGGCGGCCATATTGGATTATACTAAATATACACATTGCCTAAATAGAATTAACTGGCGGCCATATTGAAATTATGCTAATTATTGAGATGGCCAAAATAGAATTAATCGGCGGCCATATTGGATTTATGCTAATTATAGAGATTACTAAATTGGAATTAACTGGCGGCCATATTGGATTATACTAAATATACACATTGCCTAAATAGAATTAACTGGCGGCCATATTGAAATTATGCTAATTATTGAGATGGCCAAAATAGAATTAATCGGCGGCCATATTGGATTTATGCTAATTATAGAGATGGCCAAAATAGAAATTAACCGGCGGCCATATTGGATTTATGCTAATTATAGAGATTACCTAAATGGAATTAACTGGCGGCCATATTGGATTATACTAAATATACACATTGCCTAAATAGAATTAACTGGCGGCCATATTGAAATTATGCTAATTTTAGAGATGGCCAAAATAGAATTAACCGGTGGCCATATTGGATTTATGCTAATTATAGAGATGGCCAAAATTGGAATTAACTGGCGGCCATATTGGATTATACTAAATATACACATTGCCTAAATAGAATTAACTGGCGGCCATATTGAAATTATGCTAATTATAGAGATGGCCAAAATAGAATTAATCGGCGGCCATATTGGATTTATGCTAATTATAGAGATTACTAAATTGGAATTAACTGGCGGCCATATTGGATTATACTAAATATACACATTGCCTAAATAGAATTAACTGGCGGCCATATTGAAATTATGCTAATTATTGAGATGGCCAAAATAGAATTAATCGGCGGCCATATTGGAATTAAGCTAATTATAGAGATGGCCAAAATAGAAATTAACCGGCGGCCATATTGGATTTATGCTAATTATAGAGATTACTAAATTGGAATTAACTGGCGGCCATATTGGATTATACTAAATATACACATTGCCTAAATAGAATTAACTGGCGGCCATATTGAAATTATGCTAATTATTGAGATGGCCAAAATAGAATTAATCGGCGGCCATATTGGAATTCTGCTAATTATAGAGATGGCCAAAATAGAAATTAACCGGCGGCCATATTGAATTTATGCTAATTATAGAGATTACTAAATTGGAATTAACTGGCGGCCATATTGGATTTATGCTAATTATAGAGATGGCCAAAATAGAATTAACTGGCGGCCATATTGAAATTATGCTAATTATAGAGATGGCCAAAATAGAATTAATCGGCGGCTATATTGTCATTATGCTAATTATAGAGATGGCCAAAAGAAAATTAACCGGCGGCCATATTGGATTTATGCTAATTATAGAGATTACTAAATTGGAATTAACTGGCGGCCATATTGGATTATACTAAATATACACATTGCCTAAATAGAATTAACTGGCGGCCATATTGAAATTATGCTAATTATTGAGATGGCCAAAATAGAATTAATCGGCGGCCATATTGGAATTAAGCTAATTATAGAGATGGCCAAAATAGAATTAATCGGCGGCCATATTGGAATTGAGCTAATTATCGAGATGGCCAAAATAAAATTTACCGTCGGCCACATTGAAATTATGCTTTTTATAGAGATGGCCAAAATGGAATTAACTGGCGGCCATATTGGATTATACTAAATATACACATTGCCTAAATAGAATTAACTGGCGGCCATATTGAAATTATGCTAATTATTGAGATGGCCAAAATAGAATTAATCGGCGGCCATATTGGATTTATGCTAATTATAGAGATTACTAAATTGGAATTAACTGGCGGCCATATTGGATTATACTAAATATACACATTGCCTAAATAGAATTAACTGGCGGCCATATTGAAATTATGCTAATTATTGAGATGGCCAAAATAGAATTAATCGGCGGCCATATTGGAATTAAGCTAATTATAGAGATGGCCAAAATAGAAATTAACCGGCGGCCATATTGAATTTATGCTAATTATAGAGATTACTAAATTGGAATTAACTGGCGGCCATATTGGATTATACTAAATATACACATTGCCTAAATAGAATTAACTGGCGGCCATATTGAAATTATGCTAATTATTGAGATGGCCAAAATAGAATTAATCGGCGGCCATATTGGATTTATGCTAATTATAGAGATGGCCAAAATAGAATTTACCGGCGGCCATATTGGATTAATGCTAATTATAAAGATTTACAAAATAAAGTTAACTGGTGGCCATATTGGATTTATGCTAATTATAGAGATGCCCAAAATAGAATCAACTGGCGGCCATATTGGATTTATTGTATTTATATAGATTACCAAAATAAAATTAACCGGCGGCCATATTGAAATTATGCTAATTATAGAGATGGCCAAAATAGAATTAATCGGCGGCCATATTGGATTTATGCTAATTATAGAGATTACTAAATTGGAATTAACTGGCGGCCATATTGGATTATACTAAATATACACATTGCCTAAGTAGAATTAACTGGCGGCCATATTGAAATTATGCTAATTATTGAGATGGCCAAAATAGAATTAACTGGCGGCCATATTGAAATTATGCTAATTATTGAGATGGCCAAAATAGAATTAATCGGCGGCCATATTGGAATTAAGCTAATTATAGAGATGGCCAAAATAGAAATTAACCGGCGGCCATATTGAATTTATGCTAATTATAGAGATGGCCAAAATGGAATTAACTGGCGGCCATATTGGATTATACTAAATATACACATTGCCTAAATAGAATTAACTGGCGGCCATATTGAAATTATGCTAATTATTGAGATGGCCAAAATAGAATTAATCGGCGGCCATATTGGATTTATGCTAATTATAGAGATTACTAAATTGGAATTAACTGGCGGCCATATTGGATTATACTAAATATACACATTGCCTAAATAGAATTAACTGGCGGCCATATTGAAATTATGCTAATTATTGAGATGGCCAAAATAGAATTAATCGGCGGCCATATTGGAATTAAGCTAATTATAGAGATGGCCAAAATAGAAATTAACCGGCGGCCATATTGAATTTATGCTAATTATAGAGATTACTAAATTGGAATTAACTGGCGGCCATATTGGATTATACTAAATATACACATTGCCTAAATAGAATTAACTGGCGGCCATATTGAAATTATGCTAATTATAGAGATGGCCAAAATAGAATTAATCGGCGGCCATATTGGAATTATGCTAATTATAGAGATGGCCAAAATAGAATTAACCGGCGGCCATATTGGAATTATGCTAATTATAGAGATGGCCAAAATAGAATTAACTGGCGGCCATATTGGATTTATGCTAATTATAGAGATGGCCAAAATGGAATTAACTGGCGGCCATATTGGATTATACTAAATATACACATTGCCTAAATAGAATTAACTGGCGGCCATATTGAAATTATGCTAATTATTGAGATGGCCAAAATAGAATTAATCGGCGGCCATATTGGAATTATGCTAATTATAGAGATGGCCAAAATAGAATTAATCGGCGGCCATATTGGAATTAAGCTAATTAAAGAGATGGCCAAAATAGATATTAACCGGCGGCCATATTGAATTTATGCTAATTATAGAGATGGCCAAAATGGAATTAACTGGCGGCCATATTGGATTATACTAAATATACACATTGCCTAAATAGAATTAACTGGCGGCCATATTGAAATTATGCTAATTATTGAGATGGCCAAAATAGAATTAATCGGCGGCCATATTGGATTTATGCTAATTATAGAGATTACTAAATTGGAATTAACTGGCGGCCATATTGGATTATACTAAATATACACATTGCCTAAATAGAATTAACTGGCGGCCATATTGAAATTATGCTAATTATTGAGATGGCCAAAATAGAATTAATCGGCGGCCATATTGGAATTAAGCTAATTATAGAGATGGCCAAAATAGAAATTAACCGGCGGCCATATTGGATTTATGCTAATTATAGAGATTACTAAATTGGAATTAACTGGCGGCCATATTGGATTATACTAAATATACACATTGCCTAAATAGAATTAACTGGCGGCCATATTGAAATTATGCTAATTATTGAGATGGCCAAAATAGAATTAATCGGCGGCCATATTGGAATTATGCTAATTATAGAGATGGCCAAAATAGAAATTAACCGGCGGCCATATTGGATTTATGCTAATTATAGAGATGGCCAAAATAGAATTAACTGGCGGCCATATTGAAATTATGCTAATTATAGAGATGGCCAAAATAGAATTAACTGGCGGCCATATTGAAATTATGCTAATTATAGAGATGGCCAAAATAGAATTAATCGGCGGCCATATTGAAATTATGCTAATTATAGAGATGGCCAAAATAGATTTAACTGGCGGCCATATTGGATTATGCTAATTATAGAGATGGCCAAAATAGAACTAAGTGGTGGCCATATTGGATTATATTATTCTAATTATTGTTATAGATGGCCAAATAGAATTAATTAACCGGCGGCTATATTGTCATTATGCTAATTATAGAGATGGCCAAAAGAAAATTAACCCGAGGCCATATTGGATTTATGCTAATTATAGAGATTACTAAATTGGAATTAACTGGCGGCCATATTGGATTATACTAAATATACACATTGCCTAAATAGAATTAACTGGCGGCCATATTGAAATTATGCTAATTATTGAGATGGCCAAAATAGAATTAATCGGCGGCCATATTGGAATTAAGCTAATTATAGAGATGGCCAAAATAGAAATTAACCGGCGGCCATATTGGATTTATGCTAATTATAGAGATTACTAAATTGGAATTAACTGGCGGCCATATTGGATTATACTAAATATACACATTGCCTAAATAGAATTAACTGGCGGCCATATTGAAATTATGCTAATTATTGAGATGGCCAAAATAGAATTAATCGGCGGCCATATTGGAATTAAGCTAATTATAGAGATGGCCAAAATAGAATTAATCGGCGGCCATATTGGAATTAAGCTAATTATAGAGATGGCCAAAATAGATATTAACCGGCGGCCATATTGACTTTATGCTAATTATAGAGATGGCCAAAATGGAATTAACTGGCGGCCATATTGGATTATACTAAATATACACATTGCCTAAATAGAATTAACTGGCGGCCATATTGAAATTATGCTAATTATTGAGATGGCCAAAATAGAATTAATCGGCGGCCATATTGGAATTATGCTAATTATAGAGATGGCCAAAATAGAAATTAACCGGCGGCCATATTGGATTTATGCTAATTATAGAGATTACTAAATTGGAATTAACTGGCGGCCATATTGGATTATACTAAATATACACATTGCCTAAATAGAATTAACTGGCGGCCATATTGAAATTATGCTAATTATTGAGATGGCCAAAATAGAATTAATCGGCGGCCATATTGGAATAAGGCTAATTATAGAGATAGCCAAAATAGAATTTATGCTAATAATAAAGATTGCTTAAATTTAATTAACCGGCGGCCATATTGGAATTATGTTTTATTATAATGATGGCCAAAATAGAATTAAGTGGCGGCCATATTGCGATTATGCTAATTATAGAGATGGCCAAAATAGAATTAATCGGCGGCTATATTGGAATTATGCTAATTATAGAGATGGCCAAAATAGAATTAATCGGCGGCCATATTGGATTTATGCTAATTATAGAGATTACCAAATTGGAATTAATTGGCGGCCATATTGGATTAATGCTAATTATAGAGATTGCCAAAATAGAATTACCCGGTGGCCATATTGGATTTATGATATATATAGAGATGGCCAAAATAGAATTAATCGGCGGCCATATTGGAATTATGCTAATTATAGAGATGGCCAAAATAGAATTAACTGGCGGCCATATTGGATTTATGCTAATTATAGAGATTACTAAATTGGAATTAACTGGCGGCCATATTGGATTATACTAAATATACACATTGCCTAAATAGAATTAACTGGCGGCCATATTGAAATTATGCTAATTATTGAGATGGCCAAAATAGAATTAATCGGCGGCCATATTGGATTTATGCTAATTATAGAGATTACTAAATTGGAATTAACTGGCGGCCATATTGGATTATACTAAATATACACATTGCCTAAATAGAATTAACTGGCGGCCATATTGAAATTATGCTAATTATTGAGATGGCCAAAATAGAATTAATCGGCGGCCATATTGGAATTAAGCTAATTATAGAGATGGCCAAAATAGAAATTAACCGGCGGCCATATTGAATTTATGCTAATTATAGAGATTACTAAATTGGAATTAACTGGCGGCCATATTGGATTATACTAAATATACACATTGCCTAAATAGAATTAACTGGCGGCCATATTGAAATTATGCTAATTATTGAGATGGCCAAAATAGAATTAATCGGCGGCCATATTGGATTTATGCTAATTATAGAGATGGCCAAAATAGAATTAACTGGCGGCCATATTGAAATTATGCTAATTATAGAGATGGCCAAAATAGAATTAACCGGCGGCCATATTGGATTTATGCTAATTATAGAGATGGCCAAAATAGAATTAACTGGCGGCCATATTGGATTATACTAAATATACACATTGCCTAAATAGAATTAACTGGCGGCCATATTGAAATTATGCTAATTATTGAGATGGCCAAAATAGAATTAATCGGCGGCCATATTGGATTTATGCTAATTATAGAGATTACTAAATTGGAATTAACTGGCGGCCATATTGGATTATACTAAATATACACATTGCCTAAATAGAATTAACTGGCGGCCATATTGAAATTATGCTAATTATTGAGATGACCAAAATAGAATTAATCGGCGGCCATATTGGAATTAAGCTAATTATAGAGATGGCCAAAATAGAAATTAACCGGCGGCCATATTGAATTTATGCTAATTATAGAGATTATTGAATTGGAATTAACTGGCGGCCATATTGGATTATACTAAATATACACATTGCCTAAATAGAATTAACTGGCGGCCATATTGAAATTATGCTAATTATTGAGATGGCCAAAATAGAAATTAATCGGCGGCCATATTGGATTTATGCTAATTATAGAGATTACTAAATTGGAATTAACTGGTGGCCATATTGGATTATACTAAATATACACATTGCCAAAATAGAATTAATCGGCGGCCATATTGGATTTTTGCTAATTATAGAGATGGCCAAAATAGAATTAACCGGCGGCCATATTGGCATTATGCTAATTATAGAGATGGCCAAAATAGAATTAATCGGCGGCCATATTGACATTATGCTAATTGTAGAGATGGCCAAAATAGAATTAACTAGCGGCCATATTGGAATAATGCTAATTATAATTTATATAGATTACCAAAATAGAATTAATTAGCATTCATATTGGAATTTCACAATAACTATTATCCTTTTAGCCCGTCCCAAATCTTTTATCTCATCTACATCTCGATCTTTTTCGAGTCATCAGTCCAATCGTAAAGATTTACTCCAACTCCAGTTAAAAACCTTATTGCCCCCCCGCCCAAAAAAAAAAAAAAAAAAAAAAAAATCGTGTCATTTTTGTTATATTAAGAGAACATGTAATTATAAAATATAATATATGCAGCTGCTGATTGTTACCAGCTATATCCTGCTTGGGTAAATCAAGATTAGTCTCAAATTCGATTATATTTTGATAATATGGTATTATTTTGATGATTTATAGAAATCATTTCGATTCTACAGCATTGGTATTGTATTAGTATAGAGAAAGAAAAAATCGAAATCGATTCTACCGTTTTGATTTTTTATTTCGATATCTATTCTATTGTAATGATATTTTGTTATTATGCTTGTTTATAGAGATAGAAGTATAGAAGTATTTCTCACCCCTATTTCATTGTTCAATATTGATTCACCATCTATGTGGCAGTTGTATGTTTCTATTACTTTATATGGAGTTCAATATTTCTTTCGTATAAAACTGACGGATCTTAAACTCTGTGCAAATTGCAATGAATTGAAATCACTTGATAAATACCTTAAACACATACGAAAACCTTTGGGTTTAAACTCTCAATGTATTGAATGTGGGAGGTATTAAAAACAGGAACAATATCAAAAATAAAAAAGACAGATAAGAGTGTTATCTGAGTTTATTCAGAGAAATCCAAATTATAATAATATAAAAAGAAATAATTTTATAATACACAATTACCTAAAAAAGACACATAATACAGTCTAAAAAAATAACGTCAATGAAACTTATGTATATAACATAAACGAATATGACATTTTCATTAAAAGAGATAATAAATATAGGGGCATTGCCTGTTAAATGAACTTTAATCTGTTTGACTTTCAGCTTACATTGCATTACAATAAAGCACAACTGATAATTCACATAAGATTTTTGTTCACATATTAATTAATTTACTCCAGTCAATATATTTTCCCTGTTCTCTTTAAAAGCGTTGTCAAGAGAAATAAAAACTGGATGATAAGAAAGCTTTGAGGATTCAAACAAGGTCCCACATTTTACTTCTGAAAAGGAACCACAAAAAAGAAAGATTAATATGGGGGGGGGGGGGGCGGGTGAAACCTTAGCTAGATATATATCAAATTTGAAATATATTGTATATGAAATAATGAGATACAATTTACATAAAGATAGTTTATAATAACTGCACAAAATTCTTTGTTTCAAGAGCTAATTTAATCTCATCAGATTTTAGTAATTATCTAAATAGAACTTTACAGGTTTAGAAAAAAAGTGAAATTGAACATTTTTAGAAAATCTAATAATACAAAAAAATAAAACTGAGCAAGTTTCTTTTTATCTACGATTAAACCTATTATAAATTAAGGAGGATGGAGGAATTCCGTCCCCCAGTCAAGATTATCAATCGTTTTTAAGGGGAAATATTTGCATAAAGGAACAATAATTTTTTTCACTCATCCACAGACACATTCTAGGATGTGTTTCGTCGTATTACGACTCATCAGTGTGGCTATAGAGTATGGATTTATTCAAGTGTCCACCATTCAGTTAAAATCGTTTTGTTCTGGATCGAAAGTCCAAAATGCTCATAAATACCATATGTAAACTATAGGCAGTCTTTTTTGGGCCATGTGATGAGAAAAAAAAACTAAAACATCTTGTGGCAACTCGATTGATTTTAAAGGAAACGGCAGCAGGGGAAAGAAGCGAGAAAAGATAAGTGGCTAAATGTAAAATGAGTGACAGAGGCACTTAACAGCATCAAGGTATAGAGATGCGCAGAAGGTCATGATCGCCTACTGTAAAGAGCAGGGCCCCTAATTCATACAGAATTTTCTATGAATAATCTAAGGATTGCCGTGTTTTACAAAAAAAAAAAAAAGGTACATCTAATAAAGGTAGTTGTAAGCTATATGTCTTTGTTGTTTCAACGTAGATGGTTACCGCATATGTTGGGCGCTGCTCTACATAAAATTATGTATAGACAACCACTGCCATAAATACAGCACAGATTGCAAATATAACATCTCACTCCAGTTCTATAACATTTTCAAAGCTGGAAAATACAAAGGACTCAAAGCATACATAGTGAAAAAACAAGCAAACCATAAAACAAAGGAATGTATTCACAGACAACACTTTGCAGACATGAAATTTGCTTGAAAAGAAAGACATGAATATTAGAAGATAAACATGTAAGTCTCACTTGTACATGAGGTGTAAGCTGACTACCTTTGATTGGTCTACAAATGTAGCCCAAAATTTGTCTTGACCTGCAAAGACTTAAAGCAAGAACAGATGATTTTTTCACCTCTCCTAATTTTTGGAGAAAAAGAAAATGATTTTTGTGAAAGAGAAAGTTTGTTTTAAGCAGAAAGGATAAGAAAAGAGATGACATGAAAGATTGAAAAACCTGTCTGTCCTACTGGAGAAAACGAAGAAAAACACACTTAAAAAAAGATAATAATGCAATGATGTCACAAGGCTGCTTGAATTGAACCAACAGAAGATTTCAGCACTTTAAGCCTATATCTCTGCCAAGTCATGAACGGGAATTGATTTCTGAAGTCTACCAGCCTTATTCCCATTATAATTGTGATAAAACAATAATTTGACAATAAACTTACAAAATAATTTTTTTTTACCACATCAAACATATATAACAGCTGATTTTGGATCTTTGTTAAATTTAAGTTCCTTTCTTTAGAGCAGCAACTCCTCTCCCTAAAGACTTTGACAGAATCCTGGTATAATGCTGTGTTTGAAAAGTACAAGTCAATGGACATGTCTATACTAGTTCATTTTTACCTTTATAACTGATCTTTGACTGCTATAGCGTCAAAAGCAATGATCACATGAATTTAAACTAGTTTAAAAATTCTTGAGAAAAGAAGATCAACTTACACATCAAGGGCAAAATTCCTGAACTACGCTGCTGTGTCACGTTGATTCCAATCTCGTCCTTCTTCAAAACTCAGTAGATGGTAAGGATTCCCTCTCAAAAGCACATTGTCTCAAGTTGTTTAGTCTGTGGCTGGTGATCTTCTCAAAATGAAGAAGAGGTTGAAGATCTCCGTCAGATTATCACTGAAGATGTTGAGAGGAGCATATAATTATGAATAGACAGGAACGAGTTACACAGAGAAGGGATAGGGAAGAAAAGGAGGGGATATATATATATATATATATATATATATATATATATATATATATATAGAGAGAGAGAGAGAGAGAGAGAGAGAGAGAGAGAGAGAGAGAGAGAGAGAGAGTGCCGAAAAACAACTCTAAGGCAAATACACACCTGGTAGCTATAGCAGAGGTAAAAGACACAGTAAAAAATCTGCAAACAATTTTCAAAGAGCTAAAAAACCAAATACATGCATTACAAAACTTCGCACGGAGACAGAAGAGATTGTTGTCTTCCTCTTTGGAGACTATGCTTTCTTGTCCTATGGCATTTCAGGAGCGACAGGGACATTCCGTGCCTGTTCTGTCTTGATTCCAAACAGAAAGTAAGGAACCTACCAAAAAGAGAGCACTACAATCTTTACACACAGATGCACAACAGTTTTTGGAGAGCGGTGGGAAAACAAATGCAGTTAAATGTTTTAACAATAAACTCAGACATCCATTCCTAGAAATAAAGATAGCAAACATAGCCCCTCCATATTTATATATTCTTCTTGGAATCACACTAAAACATCCCAATCTGATACAAAAGGAAGTCCAAAATAGAGATGAGATAATAGCCAAGCAGAAACATTCAAATTACAGACGCAACTGGCTCAAAGCTGAAGAAAAGAAAAAACAAATAGTACTTTCAAAAGGAACGCTATACTAGATGATGAGAGCAGAAGAAGAATGTGGAGAAAAGAGGCAAAGAGGAGTTGAAAAAAATTGAAGAGACAAAAATAAAGCTGTGGGCCCAATCCAAGAAAGCTCAGAGACAGTACTACAAAAACAAAATAGAAAGACAAGCATACCATGGTGGAAACTTTATAAGTCACCACTGAAGAAAATGATGACATTTTAGGAGTTGCGCTCCCTACCAAAGATATGTTTGACACACTTAACTCACATTTTGAAGGCATTCACTCTTTAACCTCAAAAGCCCAACCAGAGGAAACCACATTACAAGCAGAGATTGCAACTTCTGAATACATCAAATTTTACAGACAGTGCTTTCCCAATCGCATCATTGCCAAGCAGCACATTTTAAAAAAGAATAGCACTGATTTTATGCATAGGACAGGTTTTGGACTAGGCTTTCTTAGGGAGCAGGATGGGAACAACTTCACTCAACTGTTTCACGCTTGGCAAGAAGTGCAGCCATAAGAAATGATAAAAATAGAATGAAAAATATAATAGAAAACGTCTTGCTGTTGACAGCCCCAGAACTCAACTCCCTTGTACCACAGACAAAACCCAGACAACAACAAAAATAGTTAATAATATACCCCACAAAAAAATTTGAAAATGAAATTTTATTGGGAAATGACATCAGTATTGCATGTTTTGCAATTTTGTGTTAAAAAAGTAGTGTGAATTGCATTCCACGCATTCCAGCTGCATGCCTTTTTCTACTGCGCGGGTAAAATTCCTGGGAAGAGACAGTGTCCACCCATCCACTGTGAGCTGTCAGATAAGGGTGCTAGATTTATGGGCTTATGGCAAGTTGCTGACAAACTCAAAGTGAACAGAATTTGGCTCCATGTTGAGATACGCTGATGACACTGTATTAATTCCAGAAAATAAAGAAGACTTGCGACAATTATTAACGATTTTTGAAGAAGAGAGCAGAAAAAAAGGGTTGCAATTGAATAGCAAAAAGATAGAACTAATGGTGATTAGTCAAAGTTATAGTCTCCGCACATCAACATCTTTATCAAAGGTAATAAACTCAAGCAAAGGGGTCAATTCAAATACTTGGGTACTTTAATATCAAGTGATGGACGTAACTTACACTGAGCTTCCAGAGAATGAAATCTATACTAACAAATAACCACATCTCAATTCGCACAAAAAGAAGAGCCCTGAAGTGCTCTATTGAACCCATTCTGATGTATCAATACAAAGCTTGCACAATTTCAAAACAGTTACAAAAGAAACTGGAGACAACAAAATGAGAAAATCTCATGGACTGTAAAGAAATCAACCAAAACTGTTACAAGAAGCCGACACTACAAGATTCAGCATAAATAGAATAAGTAATCGCCAGGCAACCTTTTTTGGACATGTCAAGAGAAGAGAGAAAGTACAAAATCTTGTGACAACTGGAATGATTGTACCAAAACAGCATCAAAAGATGTTGGATGGACTTTCAAAGTAGGACGAGTGACAGAAGCACTGAAAGTGATGAGGGATAGAGATGTGTGGAAAGTCATGATCGGCAATGCTAAAGAGCACGGCACCTAACTGATTGATTGATGAGTTCAAAAGACAATTTTTCCTTCTGTTGAACTAGATTTGGATACAGGCGTCAATCTTGCCATTGGACTAAATTTCCCCTTCTCTTCATCTTTTATCATGCTTGTAATGGTACTAGATCTAGAGGTTTAACTATAATAACTCAACGCCCACTTTGGAAATACTTTGTATGAAACGAAACAAACTGAGACAGCACAGTAGGCCTTACAAGACTGTTGCCACAGCAGCTGCGAGCATAGTTATTGTCCAAAAAGCTTTGGTCCATGTGCTCTCACGGTTGTGGAAACCTGCTCAACAGTAAAAAAAAAATGCTTGGACAGTTGCGTAAGACGCTTCCAGTGTGTAAAAA
The DNA here is from genome assembly GCA_033675545.1 of Elysia crispata. NCBI lineage: Eukaryota > Metazoa > Mollusca > Gastropoda > Plakobranchidae > Elysia > Elysia crispata. Next base: position 86,752 of record JAWDGP010000665.1, read on the forward strand.
TCAACTGATCAATGCTGCTCTTATGGCATACAACAATTAAAACATCATAACAATACCTCTCGAATAATGATGAGGCCCATAGAGGGCAGGTGCACAACACAATGGCCAGAGAGACTAAATCAAATGTCGTGTTTTCCTGTTTGCTGAAGATGGGTGAGATTGGGGCACTAATAACATACAGGACCTGCAATGTTTCACATAAGCAAAAATTTTCGTTCAATTTAATGTTAAGAAGCACCCTGTTAAAAATTTCTTCACAAAATACTTGAGTTTATAAAAAAAAGGAAGAAAAAATTAACACTACTCTGAAATACAGACTTATCAATGCCAGATCAATAAAAAAATGTTAAAGTGCTAAAATGTGACTTGTGCATGTTAAAATATACTAAATTTACTTTGATTTTTTTAAACATATTCATAAATCATTGTTTACACAAAAATCTGAAGTTTAAAAGAAATAAACAGCTAAAGTGTTCAATTATATAACTCTCTTAAGAAGCCTATAATAGTGAAATATCTAATTGAAAAAGCTTATTTAATTTCAATATGGCTTTTTTCAATTCTTTCAGCTTCCCTCTTCAAATATAATTTTTCTCTAACAATGATTTGAAATCTTGATACCTGAAGTTATTTGTTAAAAATATTTGTATACTGTGCCAGTTCAAGTAATCTATAAAATAAACATATCTTAAACAAAATGCAATCAGCACCATAAAAAATATACATTGTGATGTTTTAAAGAAAAGTCTTGCCATTTTTTTCCAATCTCATTTACAAGACAGCCCAACGTGTCTTCATAATGCGTGAAAAGCATATCAAGGAAAATTTGATAACAATGCCAATACTTCGAAAATGTTTGTGCTGTAAAAATTTGAAATTGATTCCACATAACTTGACAATCTGGTATGAATTTGATGCCTACTTTTGTTTTTAAATAAAGAAAACTATAAAAAAAATATGACTGAGTATTTGTCCTCTCTGTTGTTGGAACTGAATGACACTTCTTAGACAATGTTTTAAATAATTAATGAGAGCCACAGAGGGTTTTTAAACAAGATTCCTCAATTAAAATCCATTAAAAAAAGTATCAGTTTAGTTAGCTTATGATATTTACACAACTGCTGCTTTCTGTGACTAAGACTGCTGGCTCTATATTTTCTCATTAAATCTCAACAGCCAAAAACCTTGTGGATTCGAAGAAAACCCTTTACTTTCTAATTTATCTTAAATATATATAAAAATTTAAAGGATAGAAATTGGTTTTGGTTCCTAGCCACAAGGTTGTTGATGCTAATGCGAACAAACCTGGAATCATTGACTTGTTTAAGTCTCACTCTTTGGGTCTCATAGGCCTGGAAGATGCCAAAGATGATCAGGATACCCTTGCAACCAAACACAACGCTTGGACGCAGTGAACCAATCACGTGTTCTAGTTTATATGTACAACTTTCTTGATTAATATTTCACCTTGAATTAAAAAAACAAAACCATATAAAAAAACAAAATAAAAAACAAACAAACCCAAAAGCACATTTTTGGCCTTACAAGACGCAAAAAATCGAGAAACTATGAAATTAGACGTAATAAAAACTAATATTACGGCCTGAAATTGAAGTTTATCCGCTACAGACTGAGGCCTTATAAGATTACTCAAATTACCATGTTCTCTTACACATTAAATAAAAATCACCTTAACAAAAATGAGGCATCCAAAAATCTTCTTTATATAAGTGTTTGAATAGTAACGAATAAAAATACATTTATGAAATTTGGAGTACACCAAAGCACATTAAGCATTTTCAACATTTCCATTATTCCAACAAAAAAAAAATATTTGCACATTTAAGAAACTTACCTCATCCCAAGTGGCGCTCCCTTGCTCCCTCAAATGGAATAGCTGAACAAGGACCCGGTTGTTGAGTAGCGGCAGAGAAGGTAGAGCTGGTCTTCTGCCTCTCCCACACATAAGGAAATGATCCTTCATCCCTCGGAAGTTATCATCATCTGTTGTAAAATAAATGTTGATGATAAATAAAAGCTATTTAAAACCTGTAATGAAGGTGCTTTATAAACCAAAAGCAAAACCACCATTCCACCAAAAAAAGTTTTTAAAAAATTTAATAAAATACAATGTAATTACAATAATACAATGTAAACATATGTAGTAGTAGTAGTAGTAGTAGTAATAATAATAATAATAATAATAATAATAATAATAATAATAATAATAATAATAATAATAATAATAATAATAATAATAATAATAATTAAAAAAAAAAAAAAAAACCTTCGCAAGATGTGACTGTGAACAATGATCTAGAGGCCAGACATGTGTACTTAAATTGTCTTGTACTTTCTTTTAAAGCAAATTGCATCCTATGACAAAATTATAGAAAAGTCTCATAAATATCATTTACTGATATATGATCGAAAATTGCTTTTGTTTTTAGTTACTGTCCAGACCATCCTTGATCTACAGACTACAGTACAAGTACAACTGTCAATTTCAGATTCTCGTAGATCTAAGCATTATGTACTACAATCTTGACTAAAACATTAGTGTTAGTACTTCTGCCTTGTGAGAAAATAAGATTTACTGTGTCTGTTTTAATATTGAATCAAATTAGATCTATAGATATTTGATTCATATCAAAACGTAAACACTTAACAAACGCAAAACAGCTGTCTACAAATTTTACAGAAATGCAGAAGTTAGACCTATTTTTAGAACCATTGCACAGGAGAGCCGATAGAAAATAATATTCTCGTGACGTCATAAGGTCAGCGAAGGTAACGTAGTGAAGGTCACTCTTGAATGAGAGTGTGGCTGTTCCGTTTACCGACAAACAGTCGATAAGAAAATAAAATAGTTCTTATTACACATATATTAGCCAATATAATTAAATCAATTTATGTAAAGAAATAAAGTAGTATTAACTCACATAAAATGTCCTCCACATTGAGTGTTTGGGGATGCGAAGTGCGGTCTGCGATGGGTTCTCCACACATGCCGGACTGAGTCTGTTGACTAGACTGACCCGCCGTCATTTCGGGTCTCGGCAAGGGCTAAAATGGGTCTAAGTGTCTGCGTTTGAACTCTTTTCGCTGCATCCACAGGTTACACAATCAAATGATGTTTGTGAATTCTTTTAGAAAAATGGATGGCCTTCCTTTTGGTACTACACAAGCCGGGAAATGTTCCTTGAAACCATTAAAAATTCTAAATTTTCGTCTTCTTCTCGAAGTTTCTTATCCTTCTTCACGGCGTGCCTCGTTGTGTGTGGTATCAAAAGAAAGCAGAATTACTGCCCTTTAATGTGTTTCAAACCGTATAAAAATATCTTTCTTGTGGTAAGAGCGATAGTCATTTGAAGAGAGCTAGGTCGGATCGGCCGAGCTCGGCGCTGCCGCGAATCGGACAATAATTTACAAAACACTGACACCTTTCACACGCTCTTTAATAGACCTATCGGATATTTTTTCATGCCAAAGTTATATAAAAGAAAAGACGATAAATAACACAACATTTTGATATGGTTTTTATTGAAAAAATATTATTAATGACGATAACACAACACTTTAAAAAAAGGGTAGATGTACGTTTTTCATGCCCGGCGACCATTTTCCAGTCGGCTAACAGCTCAGTTTGGAATACCTACTATAAACAAGGAAGGTGAGACAATACACCGATGTATGACGTATATTTCAATATCAGCTGATTGTTAGTTGACGTCATAATGGAGTTTCCATAGTGTTCCACGCATTCTCTAAAGAATTTATTTGATCCATTTTCTTACTCAGGGAATTCTTGTTGTCTTCAAACATGCTTGTTTAATGTTATTCAAACTATTTCATGTTTAATAATGATGTCTGAGTTACATTCTTATCTTTGCAGTATTTATGGTGAACCAATTCTCAACAACAAGAAACTACTTAGCTCTGAGTGTAGAACGTATGGCTTGCCTTTATTCCTTCCTTCATAGATCTCAGGAAATAGGCAAGGGGGCAATCCTGAAACATATTTTTAACTATCATCGCATAAAATTATTTAAATAGCTCGTTTTTTTTTTGTTTTTTTTTGTTTTTTTTTTACTTAGATGCATAGGGTGGTCTCAGTGATTATAAAAGTAGAAAATATGTATAGAGAGATATCATTATGACCTTCTTGAGCAACAGATTCCAGAAGGCTGAGATTAAGCGGTCTTTCTATCCCGCCATCTCATAGACGATTTGAATTCTCTCCCCCTCTCTCTCTCTCTCTCTCTCTCTCTCTCTCTCTCTCTCTCGCTCTCTCTCTCGCTCTCTCTCTCTCTTTCTCTCTTTTTCAATCTCATTTTTTTTTTCTTTTTCCCATTCCTGTCATTTTCATTATTCCTTTTTTCCTCAATGTGTAACTTTTCCTCTTTTCTCCAGTCTCTTTCTCTGTTCCCGCGTTCTCCTCTCTCTCTATTTCTCTCCCTTTATTGCCCCTTCCTTCCTCCCTCTATCTGCTATTTTTAAATAATAATGTAATTTTTAACAGTGAATTCATTTAAATCTTTTTGGTGTTTCTAGAATACGATTATAGTTATAAAATATTTGTTTATTTTAACAAATTTGATGCTTCCTGCATTTTTAAGGTGTTCATAGGCCACTGAAGAGAAAGATTTTTTTCCCTCAGCTTCATTCTTTGTGACGTTTTGCGCAAAAGTATATTTTCTGTGATGAAATTGTTTACCCGCCTTCGAGAGTCACAGTTTGATACAGAAGCCTGCAGCAGTTGATCAATTTATTAATAGGGTCTGTGTCGACGCCCAGTTCTTGGTCATTACAGTGATCTATGTAAATGTTTATATTGTGATTCAGAAAGAACCATTGTTTGCATTTGTAAACCAGTAAAGCTTTTGAACGGCAGAACATCCACCTATGCTGGACTGGGCATAATGAATCAAAACGCTTTTTCAATCCAGTGCAAAATTAAGAGTACACCTTTTTTTCAGTCCACCTGAAGTTTTTCGTTGTAGGTATCTAGCATGTATTTTCAAAACGCACATTAGGGCAGTGATGATATTGTAAATGTCCGCCCTGTAACAAAACCAGAAGTGTAAAATAGGCATGACTCAGGCCAGTCCGTGTCATTCATAAATAATATGTTCTGAGGTTTCGCAGGAAAGGCTTACGGGCCCTAAGCTAGACTACGACGTAATATTTTTAGACTGACCAACATCATTTGCATAAACTCCTCCCACTCAGCGGTACGTAGCATAATCGCTTTTCGCAAACATGCTAGGCCTCTCACCGAGAACGTAACTGTTATGTAAGGGTTACATGATGACTGCCAGCGATGCTCTAATGCTACCGGTACTGAGTACATACTAGCCTGGACCAGGTGCAAGCGCGCTATGGAGAGTGTTCCCACTGCTCCACTGCATGCTCACACACTTACATTATATAACAATCACATGATCCGAGATAGATTAAAACCCGAGAAAAGCGGCAGTGGTTCATATACAACGTTTTTGGAACATTTTCACAGCCGGCAGTTGTTTATCTACCACTCACACAATTTCACGCTGGAAACGCGACGGTGGAGAAATGTAACACGGCGTATACATGCATTTTATTTTTCAAAATTCTTAAGCGGTCTACAATTAGGCTGTATCTTTTGATTTTTTGTGAATCTGCAAAGTTAGCTGGTAATTTTGCAATTTTTTAAAGTTCCTAGCTTCACGGATAAGAAAGTAATGAAGAAATAAACAAAGCTTGCGCATTTTTTTGGCACTGGTTTGCAGTTGCAGATTATCACCGTGATCTATGTCTCTCTTCTTGCAAAAAAATCACTAAGCGGCCTATAATAAAACCGTCAGTATTAATTCCATGTGATTTTTCAATAAAATACGATGATTTTGCGCCTTATTTGATGTTTCTAGCTTCACGGAGAGCGGAGTTAAGAATTAAACTAAACTATAAACTATGATTTGTTGATCATCAGCATTAGCTACGGCTCTCTTCTGACCAAAAAATTCCCTGCCCTGCTTGTCATGCGACGTAATAGTTGAATTCATTTGATGTTGCAATAACAGCAAATAATTTAGCAGTTTATTTGAAGTTTCTAGCTTTCCTGGTGGAGAAGTTATGAACAACTAAACATTATTCACTGTGACACTACATTTGTTTATCCACTAGCTTAGTTTGGGGCGTGGCACCTGGCCGGTCAGTTGAAACAATTATCTAAACCGACGAACAGAGCATCAGTAAAAGAAGATAAGCCTCAGACATAATGGTCCTCATTGGCTTATTTTGTGACATCTACCGGTACATTACTTTGCCCACTGGCCGAGGCAAGGGCGTGGCCCTTGGCCCGTCTGTCGAAACAATGATCTTAGCAGACGAATCAGAGCATCAGTGAGGAAAGATATAAGCCTCAGACATAATGGTCCTCATTGGCTTATTTACATTTTGTGACGTCATACGCTCAGCTGAGCCTCTCTGTAAGAGCACGTTGTCTCTTCTCAACAAATATAAGTAATAAATTCATTCGAGGGAGGAGCCAAAAATTGACATGACAATCGATACATGATGCTGATGTCTTCAAATTCAATCTCAAGAGTCTTTGTATTACATGTACTGTCGATGAGGTGCGAAGTGATAAGGGCCATGTGTTGGTGCCCATTGCATCAGCTTCTCAACATGAGGTGGCGCCTTGGTTTGGTACAGCTGTAGTTTGGAACTACTGTACAAGTCCCAGTCAGCCTCCTTTACAAGATCTGGTGCCTAAATTTTATAGCAGCGCTACAGTCTCGCGCACTTTCTGTCACCAAAACCTCGTGGCAGCGTATATTTATCTGCTTGAACAAAACGCAAAAGGGCTTGGTCTAGACTACATCTCCCTTTTCTCGTTGCAGGCCTAAACAAACTTTAAATTATAACCAAGATAGATGCCGAAAGAGTTGATGCGTACATAATTATATGAAGTAGAGAAGAGAAAAGTATCATAGGTTCCGATAAGAAGAGTCCTGAGTACAGGCAAATCATTGGTTTTTGTGCAAATTGTTTAAGTCGAAATTGACCGGCCAGCCACCAGTGAGCATTGAAATAACAACGAATACAATGATTCAAGAGCGTGGGTCTCAAATAAAATCACTTCAAAGGGAAAAGCTCTCACTCTGTCGCCGACGGCATACTTTCTTCTCCCCATATTCGTCCCGGTTGGGTCGAGGAGGGGGCTTGGTGCTAGGTCCTGAAAAGTGACTTCTCTCTGTCTGTACTCTTAATAACATTAAAACAAAAACAAAGAAGATAAAAAGAAAAGCGCGTGTTCTATCATCCCAATTTTTTAAGTAAATAAATGGCCTACTATGGTCTGTTTTCCAATCGTCAGAAAATGTGTCACTGCTCAGTCACGTCAGTGCATCAAGTGTCATTGATAGTGTCTCAAGTGCCGTATCCATGACCTTGTTATTTTTAGTAGTAAAAATCACATGATATGTCAAAATGGTGCAGGGCGGTTCTTTGTAAGCGACATATAAATATGATACTGCTTCAGGGATACGATCAAGGACTGCAAGTGGAAGTTGTATGTTCAAGTTTTACATTTATGCATCTGGTTGCGTTTTGTTAAGTCAGGTACAAAGATATTCATGATATGAATTTCTTAACCCTTTTACTGCTTTCTGGTATGAATCCTGTGTGCCTGGTAGCGCCCATTTTTGGATGCATTTTCTCATCGCCCTGTCTCTTGGTCTATCCCTTCCAATACCATTGCTTTCTCGTGCATTAGGTCTACTTGGTGGAATAGTAGATCTAGATTTAGGCCTAGCTTCCAAATTATCGCCTGGTTTATTAAGAGGACATATCTAGATCTAGAGTATTTACAAGTATAGATCTCTTCCTTTTGCTTCTAGATCTACCTCTTCCAATATCATCCTATTCTGTGCATTACTTGTTGGACATTTTGATCTAGATCTAAGTAAAGCGTCCAAATTATCATTCAATTTCTCAACAATAGGGCCTGCCTGATTCATATGAAGGCTGAGACAATCACTAAATCTAGATTTAGATGGCCACCCAGTAAAGCACAGGATAAGAATGCCATTGGAAGAAGTAGACCTAGAAGTTGGGGAAGAGAAGACGAAGATACAAATGCTAGATCAAGGGTTTTTTTTTAATAGATCTCTTTTGGTTAGTGGTAATGGTGGAAAAATCTGCTTCTTGCTAGCCAATTTAAAGCTGACATTAGGGTTCTTTGAGACAACTTTTGCTAAGCGAAGCTTCGTAACATTTCAGTGAACACAGCAAGAGGTCCCTTTCCACCGTCCACAAACCATCTTTCGGAAATATACATACCTAGTATATTAAAATAGCAAAGACTTGAAAGAGCATGCAAACTTGCCAGTAGTTAAGTCAAACAGTTCATATCAATCTGCTTGGATAGGATACCAAAGCTAAGATGCCATGGACATGGAGGGAGGAGCACGACAGTCACTAATTCTAGTTGTGTCTTGATTGGCAATTTTCTCTGTCATTGATTGTTGTGAATTCATCACAAGACAAAATAATGTGGATGTGGGGGAAGAGTTGCAACTGCTACACTGATTTGTGGAAGCTTCATAAACTCTAATCTCCTGCTCTTGAAGAGAAGGCTGGTGTTAGCTAGTTTGGTCCAGTAGAGATCTACAGTCTGCATCCGAATCTGAATTGTTAATTCGCATGGCACTATTGTCTACTCTAGATTATTCACTTTTTATCATTTTCCCTCACACTATTTAAAAATATAAGCATCAGCTATGTGTCCTTATAATTAATTTATCTTAGTCATCAACTTCTGGTGACACAAAGTTATAGTCTGTAAAATTAATTTTTCTCACTACCTGGATATTTTTTATTCTAATAAAAAAGGTTAGATATCTTAAGCTATGATTAATTTATGTATTTTTCTTTTTATGATATGGTTACATTAAACCTTGATATGCTTGCAAGTACAAATTATTTCCTTTCATCCTTAACATTCAGAGTTGTAATTTTAGTTTTGTTTTTTTTTTCATTTCAGGCTTGCTGAAGTTTATTGCTTTTGATTAGCATTCTTCATCATTTACCAAAGCACCCCTTGTCCAAGAATAAAAAATAGAGGAAATACACACATTCACAGCATTTTTCTTGCCTATTTTACACTTTTGCCTTTGGTTCAAAGTGTTTGGTCCTATAGTATATCCAGCAATGGGCTGTTTTGCAAAATTTTTCTTCATTTTCTTTGCAATGGTTCTTTTTGTGAAGAAATTGGATACAGCCAGTATTGGACAACTAAATGATCTCAAATACATTGATTATGAAGGGAAGAAATTCTTTAAGAATCAACAAATTGCTATCAATGTTTCAAAAGCACTCCAAATTACAACAGATCACTTCCTTAGCATTACTATTGACTCAGGCATAATACAAAGGCACTGGCAAGGATTTGATTTCAGGTAATGCAGATGTCAAGTACTTGTCTAATTTAAACTGAAACTCTATCAATTCTTTATGTTTCTGTGTTTCTTGATAGCATTATCCCAAAACAAAACTGTGTTAACATGTTTAAATTACATATTTTAATAGCATTGTCCCAAAATATAGCTGTGTTAACATGTGTAAATTGTATTTTATTATTTTTTCTTTTTTCTAAAGCCTTCTTTTGCTGATATTTTTGAAGTGTTTTGGATAAAATGATTTTATTTCTCTGTAAAAATTATACAAATGTGCAGAAATCTGGATATTATCATATGTCTCCTTAGACTTTCTTATTTTGGACTATTGACTTTCCCAACAATTTCACAAAAGTACTATTTTAGCAAATGAAATAGAACAGAATAGAATAGATAACATTTCAAGGGAGTTCCTGTTATTTTTCACAGCTCTAAAAAACTTCAAAATATAGCAGCTGCTCTGTCCCCAATCTACATTCGCTTTGGTGGAACAACAGCAGATTTTCTACATTTTGATCCTCATGGGGCAAAATCTGCTCTCTCTGGCCGTTGGAGTCAAGAGAAATATTACAAAGAGCAGACCTTTGACTCTGGCTTTTTCAATTTACCATTTCTTATGGATCACACGAACTTTACAATGTCTGGTAGGTCACAGTACATGTATCACTGATACAAAGTAGAATCCTCTGTCTTTTCTTTCCTACTTCCTTTCATCCAAATCTTTCAAAGATACTTTATGTCACCGTCCAAGTATTTTTGATGATGCACCATTAAAATTGTGTTCTAAGAGGATAACTGTAGTCTATTCTAGAATGATCAGTCATGATTTATTATTCAAGGTAAAAGCATAAAAGGAAAGAAAGTTCAACTATGACGATGTGAATGTTAAAAAACATGAACAGCAACATCAGTGCAGACCCACAGCTCAGCTTGTTTGATAAGGAATTCGCAAAAGAAAGAGAGGAAAAGTATACAGAAATGATGAGAATATTACGGACGAAAATATATAGAAAATTATGACTAGGTTTGACTTAGGCAGGAAAAAAAGGGTAAAGATGAAATCTGAAAGCTGAGCTGAGAAAATCAAGGATAAGAGGCAATAGGCATTACATGTCGAATTTGAAATCTTTTAGAACAGTTGATCTGTTACAACTAGAAGTATTGCCACAGAAAAGCAAACTTGATAAATGTAGTATACCTACTGCTACACAAATTAATTATCTCTTATGTCTATGTTACAGGAGCACAGTGGGACAATATGACAGTCTTCTGTGACAGAGTTGGTTGGGACATCATGTTCGATTTCAATCTGTTCTACTGGAAAAATGGTTACTGGGACCCAACTAATGCTGATCTACTTCTGAAATACTCAGCAGCCCGCGGGGTGAAGATTGCAGCCTTCCAGCTTGGAAATGGTACCAGGGGCTGGTGTTATATTGATCTTTTTATCTTTTCTCAACTTACCTTCTTGTTTGTGTTTTTATTTTGTTTTGCATGAAAGGTTGCCTGTTTTGATTTTTGATGTTTCTTTTCTCTTTTTTCTCCTTCTCTTTCCTGGTTTCATTTCCTATGGATCTGAACGTTTTTTTTTTATTTTTATCTAATCACTGCCCTGTAATATTACATCCTCGGAGTTATCTAGCCATAGGTCACTTCATTATATAAAGAAATCCTTTTATGAAATTTATAAGGTAAATTCTTAAATGGATTTCAAATTTTTTAAAGTGGCATTCTGTATATTGAGCCCCAAGTAGAGCCTCAAAGTCAAATGCAATAAGATAATAAGTTCATCAATCTAGTACTGTATCTTGTATTATGCAATGGTTATTTGATTTTTAAATTGCAAGAAATGGTTTCTTTGATGCAGTTGAAAAGAAATGCATATATTTTTAGTTTTCAAGCATACAAGAAAGACCTTTTCATTCAATTAAAAACAAAGCTGTATAGATTTTATTTTTTGTTTTGATAGCAATATATTAATGCTTGATGAAATAAAAAAACAACTATTCCAGAGCCGAATGCCTATAAGCAGAACTTCAACTTCAGCATTGAGAGTGACGTACTTGTGAAAGACTTTAGACTTTTAAAACATGTCCTCTCCTCATACCCTGAGTATGATTCCAGCCCTCTGTATGGCCCTGACATCACCAATTTGAATGAACATGGATCCTCTGGAACTTACTTACGAGGGTAGGATATTAACAGGCATAATTAAGGTCTGAGTCATTGAGGTTCACCTTGTAGTTTTAAATTTTGTCATAATACTTAACCCTTGGGCTGCACTGTAGATGTACCAAGTACATCCTTCAAATGGAGAGACCTTGTGTGCTGTAGACTCTCTAGGTGCTTCCATATCATCGACCTATTTGTTTTGCTGATGCCGCAACACAATACAACTTTGTATGTCTCCAGGCAAGATGAAACCTTTAAATAGTTCCATTCATATTGAAAACTTATTTATTCTACGGGCGATTGTGGAATCATTGTTCCTCTTGAAATATAAAGACTGGAGGGATACAATTATTTTTTTCTTTCAAAAAAAGACAACTCAAGTGCGTTTTCAGTGACATGTCATTATCGTTATTTTAATTTGTTATAAGAGGTACCTTTTATTCTTGTTTTTAATGAAATTTTGCACATTATATATTTATATATATCTATATATATATATTATATTATATTTCACGAGGCTTCAATAATAACCAGAGGTGTGTAATTAACTCATTTATTACCATTGGCAACATCTGCTTCTTAGAGTCCAAATCATACCCACAGAACACCATGGTGCCACTGTCATGGATAACCTTTCATGTTTGTTTTTCGCTATTAGTCCTTCAGTAGTCTTTGCTTAAATTGTCTGCTAAAAATAATTGTTTTGCTTGGCTCATCAATCCCAAATTTACAATTTTTTTTTTTGCAGTTTTCTGAAGGCAGGCGGGTGTGATGCAGTAACAGAAATCTCTTTACATCAGTAGGTTGTGTCTGCATTGCTTTTCATTTGCTTCATTTCTCTGTCTTGGTTTTATTTTGATGATGCTGTTGTTATTTTTATTTTTGCTGTCATTTGCTTTTTTGTTTGACATCTAGAATGCTTCACAATGATTTCGAATAATTGTAATAAAAATAAAGAGATTTATTTGGGTGATGAATAAGATTATGTTTCCACATCCTTTTTCAAAAAATAGGAGCAATGATGAACACATCTAAAAGAACAGTATTCCCAACCCCCTCCACACACACACACAAATAAAAAAAAGTTGAACTATTAAGCACATATCTACATATTTATATTGAAAGGCGAAAAAGTATTATGGAATGAAAGGTGTTTGGAATGATAAATCACAGGCACAACGCTAACTATTTCTTCTGTGCATCGTATTTTGCTAATTATAGGATCCTTATTTTATGTTATATTATTGATTCAAGTTCTTATTTTATCTCATTAGCTACTATACAAGCGGCAAAACTGCCACTACAGAGGATTTCATCAACCCTAAACTCCTGGACAGTCTCAGATGGTTCCTCACCCTTGCCCACAACTTCACATCCGAGGAATGCACCTTCTATAAACCAATTCGCTTGACAGAAACATCTTCTTGTTATGGTGGTGGAGCTAAAGATTTGTCTGATGCTTATGTTGCTGGCTTTATGTGAGCTCTCACTTTTATGCATCCTTTGACATGAACAAAAACTGTGTGATAAATATTCATGAAGAAAAAAGAATTACTAAATCTATGTAAAAAAATTGAGGTTGATTGCACCAATAATGTAGAACCAAGCAAACCATGAAGCCTTAAAATAATCAAGTTTTTATTATTCTCTTCTTCATCACTAAAGCATTTGAAACATAAATTATGGTATTTAAAACCAATGTTTCTCTTTGCCCCCTTACAACCTCCCCACAGGTGGTTGGATAAGCTTGGTTTGTCTGCTAAGTATAGAGGGACTCATGTCTTCAGGCAGAGTTTTTATGGAGGCAACTATGCTCTCATTGATGACAAGCTCAATCCTAATCCAGTAAGACATGCAAATTTTCATCATAGCTATTCATTTTTTTTTCTAATTTAAATGCTCCATAGCAATATGTCAATAGTTTTTCTATTTTAAATTCTGCCATGTAATTTGGAATGTACCGTCAGGTACATGACTTGAAGACTTCATTTAACATGCTGTTACTCTATTGTTAATTCTGTTGCACAGGACTATTTCCTGTCTGTGCTGTACAAGAGGTTGGTTGTGGGGCCAGTCTTTGATGTTATCACCTCTGGGCCCACCGTGAGGCTCTACGCCCACTGTGTTCGTAAAGGTTTCTACAAGTAAGTCTACAGATAATTGAAAAAAAATATGGATTTATTCTCCTGATTTTAACACATACATCACTACTTTATGCAATCCAAATATTTTATTAAAAATTTACGAAATTCAGTAATAATTTTGTTGCTTATTTTTCTAGCTATCCAGACGGTGCCCTGGTAATCTACTATCTAAACCTGGAAGACAAACCGGTCACCCTCAGCTCTGACCAATACTTCAACGCTGGCAGTATTGACTTGTTTTTGCTCACGCCTGGTGATAGCATGGGTCTCAAGTCAAGGTAAATAATCTTTACTTTAGCTGAGCTGCCAATCCTTGCTTTAAAGTTTATGATTTGCATTGTGTTTTCCTGGTAGACCTTTTGAGTTGTTCTCCTGTAAAATTTACTGCACAGGCACATTAGACAAAATAATAGGAAGATGCTGTCCCTTTGCTTAGAATATCATATCAATCAGTCAAAATGCGGCATTTTCTCCCTCTTTGAAGTGATGCTAATGATTCATTGAGGTGTAAGAAAAAAAATTACATTTTAGGCATGTCTGTCAGTACCAAATAACAACCCATGTTTATATGAAGTGGCTGAACCATGGCAAATCTGTTTCCTATGACTGGGCTTGTTACAATGAGAAAGGAGACAACAAAAGGACCAGAATGTGATGTTTTAATTTTTCATAGTTCTTCTTTTCCCCCTGCAATAAATCGCTATTCTGATTTAATGAAAGTATTTGTGTGCTTTGGTTTTTGTTTGTCACAAAAGAAAAAATTGAAGTAAAAGTTGACCTTGATATTGTCAAGACAAAATTGGCCACTATATCATATTCAAGAAGGTCTCAGCAGTTTTAAATATATTCATTATGTCTTCTTAGAGTCTGATGCTTGGATAAAACTACTCTCTACAGTCAATTCATTATAAAAGCCACAGTACGAGAATGTAAGGGCCTGGACTCTTAAATCTTATTGGGTTTTCCACAAGTAAAAAAAATTGACATGTGTGTGAGAGAGTCTTTTGTAACTTTGACAGTCCACATAGTATAAAATCAAAAGGAGATTGCAATCTCCTGCAAGCATAGAGCTTTTGTTAGTTTTGAAATTCCTTAGTGTCTGGAAATCTTATAGAGAGATGAAAAGTTTACAAATTGTATAGCGTGAATTGATACTGACAAAATATAAAACAGCAATAAAAATAAAAATAAAACAATTACTTGTTATGTCCGCTCGCTATACTGCAAGTATTACATGTCCCTATTACTTGAAATTAACATTTAGGGCTCCTTTTTTTTGTCCCTAGACTTGTAAAGCTGAATGGGAAAACACTGACAATACAAGGCTCAGAATTACCCCCCATGCCTCCGAGAAGTCACGTAGGGGATGTAACTGTGACAGCCCACTCCTTTGGATTTATGGTGATTCCTGCAGCTGACGTCCAGCTCTGCAAAGTCTATCATCGCTCTGGAGTCCCTGTTTAAATTTTGTTTTCAGGAATATATTAGAAAGCTCTCCTGAGCAAGTTAGTCTTTTGTGTCTTCTCTCTCCATTGAAAAAAATGGGTTGGGAAGTGAGAATGTTTCTTACTATTAACCTGTTGAATGATGTCTTTCATTTTAAAATCCAAACAAAAGATTTAATTCGTGGATGATATGAACATTAAATTTTCTCCCAACAATGCATCTCAGGTATCCAAAACTGCCTTTATTAAGTATCCAGTAATAAGTAATAATAAACATATAGACTCAAAGTCATAAGTTGTTAAAATCTGTATAAATACTGATGTTATATTTTTCGCTCAATCAGACCTTAATCTGCTATAATGAGAATCCAGATGTAAAAGCAAATATTCAAAAGTCCCTCATATCTTGTTTTAACAGGATTCCACCATATATTATTATCTCAATATTCCACCCAGTTTAAAACATATCTTCTTTAAAAAAACATTGCTGCATTATTATCACTGTGTTTTTCAGTCTGTTTTAGGGTATTAATAAATAACAAAAATCCTTCCCTATTCTTTATCTTAATTTCGTTTCATGATTGCATGGACAAAAACGTTTTGAAATATTTTACTTTCTTCTTGCTCCCTTTGTTACACACTTTTTTTTGCTTTTCTCAGAGGAGATTGCTTTGAAATCCTTTTTAAAGCTTTGTTTTTTGTTTTTAATTTTAATGTCTGACATGAGATTAATGGTGCCATAGAACAAACTAGATTTGCTTTTTTGGCTAATTTAGAAACAATTTAGTTTTTATGACATGAATAAGTAAATGATAAAATATTAAATGAAAAATTATTCCAATGTCATGCACAAAAATTTGTTTTATTTTTACTTTTTTTATGGTTGTTTTTTTTTTTTTTTTTTTTGTTTTGTTTTTATGAATTCATGCATAATAAATAATATTTACAATTTTAACTCATATATTTTTAACCACTTAATAGCTAGCCCTGAAAATAATCAGAATATGAATGCTTTTTCAGTTTTGAGATTTTTTGTACAAATTTTTTTTCTACTTGTTCATAAATATGTTTTTACAGATCATAAATTAAAAAAAAAGAGAAAAGCAAAAAAATATATATTTTTGACCAACTTAAAAATTTTGCTTTTTTGGACAATTTAAAAATTTAACTGATTTTTTTGTGCCATGAATAAGTAGGTAATAAATTCAAAAATTAATTGAATGTGACAGTATAAACCTGTGTTGAATTTTGTTTCTTCAAAACACAAATCTTATCGAGAAACATCACTTGACACATTTCTAGTATCACTAAATCGGTACATATATACATGTAAATATGTGTTTATGTGTTCGGTTTTTCTCACAGATTATTTGAATAACACCTTCTTTTGTTGTACTTTACATTGCATGTGTATTATGGTGCTAGTGAATTCTGATAAATCATTTGGAAAAAATGTCCACTGTTTCAAATCTGAGATTTATAGCAGTTGGAACTTCTCTTTTATGTCAAGATTCAAGATATGGGAAAGTTTTGAAATGGATTTTTTGAAGTTCTTGGCAGTTTTCTGTTCAATGAAATGGATATAAGATGAATATGATAAAGTTTTCCAGCAGGAATAGGTTGACATTTTTTTTTGGTTTTGTGAATTCGTGCATAGTAAATATTTACATTTTTAACTCGTATGTTTTTATTCACTATAAATTACAGTGAATTGTGCTTTATATAATAATTATTTTTTTTACAAGATTTATAATCAGCCATGAAGATAATTAGAAATGAATATAATATTGAACATTGTCTGTAGACACCTACATTTTCTACTGTATGAACATTTTTTTTCTTCCTTAAAATATCTTGTTATTAATTTTATGTTTTTGCAGTTTTGAGATTTTTCTACTCAATTTTTCTCTATTTCTTTGTAAATCTGTTTTTTTTATGATAAGACATCACAAAGTAAAAGCCAAAAAAATATTTATCACCAACATAAAAATTTTGCTTTTATGGCCAATTTGGAAATTGAGTTGATCTTTTATGAGGTGAATGAGTAATTGATAAATTGAAAAATAAATTATATATGATACTCATAAATTTGCGTTTTATTTTAATATTTTTTTTTTGCAAAAAAAAAAAATTAAATCTTATTGAGAAACACCATTTGGCAAAGCTCTATTGTTACTAATTTGGTATACATATATATATATATATATTTGAATATCACTTTTTATGTTTTACTTTACATTGCATGTGTATTTTGTTGCTGGTGAATTTTGATAAATGATTTAGAAATATTTACCAATATTTCATATGAGATTCATAGAGGTTGAAACTTCATTTTTGTATCAAGATTCAAGGTGTAGGAAAGTTTTCAAATGGATCTTATGAAGTTTTTGGAAGTTTCCGCTCAATATAAGATGAATATGATAAAATGTGGCTGCAGGAATAGGTTGGTATTTTTTTATATTTTGTGAATTCATGCATGATAAATAATATTTACTGGTACATTCTAAACTCATTCATTTTTATTCACTATAAGTTACTATTAGTTGAATTTTATACAATAATTACATTTTTATATAGTATTTACTGCTAGCTCTAAAGATAATCAGAATATGAATATGGTATTGATCATAGTCTGTAGAGACATAAATTTTATACAGTATGAACATTTTTAATGTCTCTTTCAAATGTCTTGTTATTAGTGTTATGTGGTTTTTTTTTACTTTATATTTTTATCTACGTATTTGTAAATTATGTTTTTTATGTTTAGAAATAAAAAAGTAAAAGCAAAAAATATACTCCACCAAAATAACAGTTTTGGCTTTTTTGGGCCAATTTAGAAATTGATTTTATCTTCTTTGCCATGAATGAGTAATTGATAAATTTAAAATATTTTGTGTTTTTGCAAAAAAAAAAAAATCAAATATTATTGAGAAATTTATTTGGCAAAGCTCAACTGTCACTTATTTGATAAATACATGTAAGCCAAAAAATATATTTACCACCAGCTTAACATGCCACATTTATTAAATGCATATTGAAACATGTGATTGTTTTTATGAATTTCTTTTTAAATTTTATGAATAAACAAAGCTGCCTTACTTTTTCAAATATGTTCAATGTATTTTTACATTTTAATATTTATTTACTATTTTGACATATTTTTTGCTAATTAAAATAAAAATGGAGTATAACTTATGCATTTACTTATGTTATTAAACAAATGTTCAAAGTCTTTAGTGTCCTTAAATGAAAAAAGGGCCTTCATAAATCGAATATAAAAAGTCAAAGACAATCTGACATATTTTGGAGGTAGAAGAGTTAAAAGGCCTCATTTTACTGTGAATCAACTTAACAAACGAAGAAATTGAACAATGTTGGAAGTGTAATGTTTTGATTTCATCATTTCAGAGGATAAATAACAAGGGTTTAACTTTTCTTATTTGTGGATCTGTGAATTAACTTTTTTTTTCTCTTAAAAGAGGTTTTAATATCTTAGTTTTCCTTTACAAATACAATAGAGAGACAGAGAAATAGAGAAAGTGAAAGAGACAAATAGGCAGGAAGACTCGGGACTGAATTAGAGAGACCTGCTAAGGGCATACATGCACTTGACAGATGTTAATGAATAAAAATGTTTATGATTAATAAGATCGCACAGAGTGAGGCAGATGCTCTTACACATTGGTGTGTATCATCAAATCTTACTAATCTTTTCTTTCTTAAGGGGTGGGTTGACAGGTGGTTACAGGTGCTCATTTGTCAGGCAAATGTGTTATTTTCCGTCAGAAAAAGAAAGCGTCCATATCTCTCACAGGATATAAACTACGAAAATTTGAGCTATGTAAAGTCGAAGACTTTATCACCGTTATGTTATCTAAGAATCAGAACAAAAGAACAAATAGATTCTCATGATATGAGAAGAGACAGCTTTGCATTGTCCACTATCATTGTTAGTTTGTTTACAGCCCTTCCACAGTTAGAAAGGTCTCTATCCTCCATCCCTACCGTAAAATCAAATCTTCATCAAGTAAGTCAGAATTTCTCAATGCAAAATATCCCAAGAGAACACAAAAGGTGAAGTCCTTAAGAGCATTGTTTGCTCAGAACTAATTTCGAATCATCTGTAATGAACATTTCAGATTTAAATT
The DNA here is from genome assembly GCA_033675545.1 of Elysia crispata. NCBI lineage: Eukaryota > Metazoa > Mollusca > Gastropoda > Plakobranchidae > Elysia > Elysia crispata. The sequence continues at coordinate 106,101 of JAWDGP010000665.1, forward strand.
TATTAGTCGAATTCAAAAAATTTATCAGTATAACTATTAAATTGTCGGGGTTTTTTGTTGTTTTTTTCCATCGTTATTTGACTCTAGGCTTAAAACTCCTAAAGGAGATCAAACCTAGAGCCTATCTACTACTACTACTACTACTACTACTACTACTACTACTACTACTACTACTACTACTACTACTACTACTACTACTACTACTACTACTACTACTACTACTACTACTACTACTACTGCTACTGCTACTACTACTACTACTACTACTACTACTACTACTACTACTACTACTACTACTACTACTACTGCTGCTGCTGCTGCTACTACTACTACTACTACTACTACTACACTACTGCTACTACTACTGCTACTGCTACTACTACTGCTACTACTACTACTACTACTACTACTACTACTGCTGCTGCTGCTGCTGCTACTACTACTACTACTACCATCACCACCACCACCACCACTACTACTACTACTACTACTACTACTACTACTACTACTACTACTACTACTATTTGTTCCCTATTTTGTATTAAATGCTTTAAAATTTAAAAAAGGCCAACTTCCCAGAAAAATCCATCATTTCCTTATCTATTACTTTAAGAATTGTCTTTATAGGCTTTGATGGGTGCACGCGACCTAAACATGTAGATCTAATGTACTTTAACATTGCCACACGCAGTTGTATTTTTCTACATTATATTGGTCTCGAATAAGTGATAAATGAGCCAGCTGATCTGCGTAATCAAAGTCATCTAACTCTAAGTGACCTAACTATGTCAAGGGCTCTCGATAGTACATTGAATGCCAATCTTCATTCCCTTCGTCGCCTTTCTAATGAAACATTTACCTTCTTATCAATTAGGTTAGAGATAATATCTCTATTTTACAACCTTGTCAGTTATTTGGCCTCCTTGAAGGACTGCGACTCACTGTTCCCTGGGTAATTCTATGGTACATTTAAAACAGGCCATATTTTTACATAGTCGCGTTATCGATTTTAATTATTATCAGCTCAAAACTCCCCTCCTTGGTCGTTTCTTTATAACGTAGGTCTGTTTTTATCTCTGAGTCTTGTATTGCTCGTTTTTTTATTACTGTACATTATCAATATATTTAATAATAATACACTTTTTCCTGAAACAGTTAAAGGAATATATCGCATGAAATAGATGTACCAGGTGGTCTACGTTCTAATCGACGGAAGAAAAATAATTTATGCATCACCTCAGTACAATAACTACAGTACAATCATATAAAATATTACAAGGGCCGTATGCATAGCCTTAAATTTGTTATTTTTAGTAACAAATATCACATGAGTATGACAAAATGGTGCAGACCAGGATTTGTAAACAACTCTATGTGAGACATTGCCAGACTAGAATTGAACCAATAATTGTCAATTATATACTTGGACTTGGTAGTGTTGTTGTGTAAAGTACGATTAACTTTATTGTCAAGGTTACCCACGATGCATAATTAGGGTTAAATGTTGTCACCTTGAAGCTAGAATTTTCAATAGAAGTTAGACGTACATCGATAGGCCAAATTATGGTAAAAGAACAGTTCGAAGCAGAGTACTCTTTCATTGACCTAGATCTAGAGTCTAGATCTAGGGTCTAATTTGTAATGTTTTTGAGTTATATTTCATACTAGAGTCTTATCTGTAACAAGAAGAGGTAGATCATCTTCTTGTTTACACGGGTCATGTTTCACTTGTGTTAAATTGCTTTGTACACTGCTGGTTACACAAGGACATCTCTCAAAATTCCAATCACATCATAATTGCCGTGGGTGCATTGTTAGGGAAGATTCCATGGTCAGGAGAAGGGAGCACAAAAGCCACTTCTGCTTGTGTCTTGAAAGACTATGTAGCTTTATGAATGATTGTTATAATTGCCTTTGAATAGCCTAGCTTTTCCAATTATTGTTAAAGTTTACTAGAATCTTGTCAAAAAGACGAAAAAGGGAAGGAGAGGGGAGGGCTGGATTGTGGAAAAGTTGGCCAATGGCATCAACACTTTAAGAGTTACTATGGTTGGACTTCAAGTTGCATATTTTGGTTTAGCATATATGATGCAGTAGTTGTTTTTTTTTTTTTTTTTTTGTTGATAATTCATTGAACATTAGAAAATAATTTCCACTTACTGGAGGCTTTAATAAGGTTTTCTTTGGCCCGATAAAATGAAGCTCTCTTCAGAAGGTTAGAGGTTCCATACCCATCTGGAAGTCCTTCCACTTCTAGCAGTGCTGGCAAGGACAGTGGAGGATTTATTTAAAAGTTGAAATGTGAGAAATATTTTTACTTGCTCTTGGTTTTGCTAGTTAGGCTGGTAAAGGTTAAAGTGGAAAATTTATGTCATTGAATTGGAATAAGGACCAAGAATATCAAGTGATAAAGAAGTTCAAAATATTCTAGTGGGTCGAGGCAAAGCTAAGGTGGCTAGTTTGATCTAGGAAAGATCTATCACCATCCTGTTTATTACGTCAAACTGCATGATGTTCTGGATCCTTTCACTCAAGCATAAAGTACACATTTTACACAGTTCCTCTCCCCCCCCCCCCCTCCTTTTTTTTCATCCCTTACCCTGGTATTTTAATAATATTAAGCATCCATCGCCTATTGTAGTACTTGAAATGTAACTTCTTTTTCTCATCAGCATAGCTCTGTTTCACAAACTTATGGTTCATATAATTAATTTCTATTAAATCCCACATAACTTGACAATTGTATGTGTTTTTTGTTTTTTGTTTTTTCTTCTAGATCAAATGAAAAAGGGAACATCTCTTAGACTAAGATCTGTGCATGTTTAGTTTATTTAATTATAATTAAGTGAAACCAATACTTTGTAACAGGTTTTGCATTATTTTTCTTCCATCGGTGACACTCAGATAATCATAGGTTTTCTTTCCATTTCAGGCTTTCTGAAGTGTCGAGCTACTGATCAGAATTCTGCTCCATTTGTCAATATACACCCATTGCAAAGAAATTAAAAAGAAAACACACATACAGTGATACACAGCTTACAATTGCATTAAAATTGCTTGAATTAATTGTCAAAGGTATACTTTTGTTCTAAATGTTTTGAACTAACATTTAGCAATGGGCCGCTACGCAAGATTTTGTTTCTTTTTCTACTCTCTGGTTCTCTCTGGAAACAAATTAGATGCAGCCAGCAGTGATTTTAAAAATTTTGATAATGATGGGAAGACAATCATTGTCATTGATGTTTCAAAAGCTCTTCATATCACATCAGACCACTTTCTAAGCATTGCTATTGATTCAGACACAATAAGGTGGAACTGGCAAGGATTTGATTTCAGGTAGGGTAGATGTCAGCTGCTTTTATAGGGTATATTGACATTGTCTGATAGAAAAAAATTACCATTTGATATGTTTCTTTATAAAACTATATCTTCCCTAGATCATTTTATTTTTCATGTTTTTTGGATCCAATTTTTCTTTTTTGCTAGCATTTTTATTGTGTATTGCATAAATCAATTTTATCTTTTCTTAAAACATATTTCAATGCTAAGAAATAGTATTTTATGTCCCCTAGACTCGCTTATATTAGAGAACCTCGATTCTTAGCCACTTGACAAAATTTTAGTTTGAGCAATTTATCTAGAATATTTGTGTTTGAAAGAATGTTATGAAGTTGTATTTTAGATAGAGTTTCAAGGTAGATTTTGTTAACTTTCACAGTCTAAAAAAACTCCAGAACATAGCAGCTGCTCTGTCACCAGTCTACATTCGCTTTGGTGGGACATATGCAGATTTTCTACATTTTGATCCTCATGGGGCTAAATCTGCTCTCCCTTCACACTGGACTCAAAAGAAGCATGAAAGAGAGGAGACTTTTGACTCTGGCTTTTTTGATTTGCCATTTGATATCAATGATGCCAACTTTACAATGTCTGGTAGGTCACAGTATCACTGGTACTTGATGGATTCTTCCCCCTTCTCTTTTTTTTTTTTCTATTCTTCAAAGATACTTGGTTGGGTCGCTACCCAATATTATTTTTCTTTTAAATGTTGAAGTGATACATTTGCTATTACAATTGTTTTATTTGAGAATCTGTGTACATCCTTAACAGTTCAATTATGATTTATTACTCATGCAAATTTGCAAAAGAGAAAAGAAAATTGAATTGAACAAATTTATTTCAAATTAGGTACTTCCAAAGATGCAAAAAATATTATTGGCAAAGAAAACGTGTTTGCAACAAATAGACATAGGCCTAAATACTAAGAAAAGTAATAATCTGTGACAGAGCTTCCCTGTAAAAATAATTGGATATAACAATAAATATCTTAAAGAAAAAGGAACAAAAGGAAGTATGGATTTGAACAGAAAAGATGAAAATGTTACAGATCCAAATAGCCTTAAAAAGAGAGATAAATATGGACTTCAGTTGAAAGAGAATTTGTAAAGATTAAATCAAGAGGAAATGTTTGACACGGTTTTTTTACTTATTTTAAACTCTGATTACTGGAAAGATTAATTAATTAGACATGCACTTCTGAAAAAAAAAATTACCATAAGATTAAGAGACAATAATAGTTTTCAATCTTTCTCTTACCCTTTTCGGAGAGTTGATCAACAATGGCTAGAGGTATTGCAACAAAAAAAAAATCTCGATAATTATTCATCAACAACTAAAGCTAGGTTTGTGTAGGTGCTGACCATGACAGATTATAATGAAATTAGATATGTTTTACTTGTGAATGACACTGTTCTTACCCTTACACAATTTACCTTTTATGTCTATCTTACAGGAGGGCAGTGGGACAATATGACAGTCTTCTGTGACAGAGTTGGCTGGGACATCATGTTTGATTTAAATCTGTTCTACTGGAAAAATGGTTACTGGGACCCAACCAATGCTGACCTACTTTTGAAATACTCATCAGCCCGCGGGGTTAAGATTCCTGCCTTCCAGCTCGGAAATGGTAAGAGTGAATGGAACTAGATTGACTTATTTTTATCTTGCTGTTTATATTTTATTTTTATATTTTTTTAGCTAAAGCGTTGCTTGTTCAGTTTTTTTAATGTTTTTTCTCTTTTGCCTTTTTACTCCTCTTCTTTGTTGGGGAAGTTTTGGATGCCTTTGCTAAAGTTAAAAGAAAGCTGATTTCTTAAGCCATGAAATGTGAAGGGTTTTTTTATCTAATCAGCGAGCTGTGACTATCTAGCCATTGATTATTTCTAAAGTTTTATCAAAACTTTTTTTTTTTCATTATTATTTAAACAAATCTTTACATGAAATTAAAATAAGTTAAATTCTTATGTAAATTCTCTTACTTATCAGTACAGTGAGTACATTTGGCCCATAGTCAAGTTTCAAAATGGATAAGGCGCTAAATTAATCATCATAATATTGTATGCTTGTTTTAAGCAGTAGTGACTGTTCAGTCTGGTTGGTTTGACTTTATTTAGATAAGAATTGATTTCAAATTAATCAAAGTTTGAATTATCAGGATACAAGGAGAAATTAGTAGTAGTTTAAGCTCAGAAAACATGGCCGTTTGAAGGACCCATGATTAATAATTCATTAGCTTGCAACTTTTTTGTTAATGGTGATTTCCTTCAGGTGAGGTAGAGGGGAGTCCTGAGGGGAAAAAAATGCTGTTTCGGAATGTTTTGTTTCTTATAGGAAGTATATATCCCACATTAAAAAATTAAGTCTAGTCTTAGTCAGACCACTGGGCTAGATCTAAGCAGTTCTGTTTGATTGTTTTACCATATGCAGGCATCCCTCCCCCCTTTTGAGGTCCGTAAATGATTCATACCTGAGTTTTATCGGACCAGCCACATGCACCTCTTGTCGTTTCTTATAGGAGGATCAGGTGGCTATAGGCTCTTGTCTGTAAAGTAGACTTGTAGAACATACACACACATACACACTTATTGGAAGTGCTTGCCTTTTATGGTACCACATTGTCCTCTTTATAATGACCAGGAATAAAGCTTTTCACTGCAAAACAAAATTGGTGATTTTAAACTAATTGCATCTTTTCATCAGATTTTGATCTAACAATATTTTTCATACAGCTTTAACAAGTAAATACTCCCTAAAATTATTCATCTTTGATTTTCCTTGTTTTGATTTATTTGGATTCCACTTTATGTGTTTTTTTTACTTTAAAGAAATGGTTTCTTATGTGGGGTGAAATAGAATTGAAATGTATTTTTAGTTTATAATTCGATCAAATGAAAATAACATATTTCTCCAATTTAAATTTTATTTTTTTTATTTGTTTTCTCTTTTGCACTGTTTACAGTACAATAAATGTTGATGAAAACTATTCCAGAACCCAATGCCTACAAATACAACTTCAACTTCAGCATTGAGAGCGATGTACTTGTAAGAGACTTTAGACTTTTGAAGTATGTCCTCTCCTCATACCCTGAGTATGATTCCAGCGCTCTATATGGCCCTGATGTTACCAATCTGGATAGACATGGATCCTCAAGGAATTACTTACAAGGGTAAGCTACAAGCATCATTAAGGTTTGAGTCACAGAGGTTCACCTTTTGCAAGCTTGAGTTTTGTCAAAAAATAATAAGATGGCAAAACATTAGTGTTAGCATGTTAATTTGTTTTTTTTTTGTTTTCTATATTCATTCATGTACAAAATATATCTCATCTTCATTTTTTGACTTTTGGAAATTCAAATATATAGTTATAACAGAAAGGTTGTTGAAACTGATAATGTTCTTGAAGCTGATATTTTTGCTTCACATTTATGATTATTCAAAGTGTCAACTTTTTTTAACAAGTTCACATATGCTGAGAACTTACTACCCTGTATGCTTTTACAGATTTATTGTTCTTAATGAAACTTCGAAGATTGGAGCAGCACACCTCCAAATATTGTATGAATGCTTTTAAAAATGAATCCGACCCCATCTGTATATAGAGAGCAAGGAAAGGAGAGGTTGAAGCTTTTAATTTAAACTTCATTTTTTTTTTTTTTAAATTTTTGGAATTTAAGTATTTTCTATAATATATCATTATATCTGAATAGGGTTTATGAAGCACGGCTTTGTAGTCTTCACTGGTCAACTCATTACTCGCATATTGAAATCTTCTTAGCCACAGTTGTACCCAGAAGACATATTCTTGCTATTGTTGTTTCATTTGTGTTTTCTCTTTCTACCCTCTAGAGAATTAGCTGCTTTATTTTTTCAGGCTATTTGGTATATGTTAGAATGATATCAGGGGTGTTCTTCTTTCATCTCTTTCTCTGTTTATCAATGGGAATCATCTTCTGTGACCAGAAATCACTCGTAGTAATTTTTTTGCTTCATACATCATTCTGAAATTTACAAATTTTTTTTACAGGTTCCTGAAGGCAGGCGGGTGTCATGCTGTAACAGAAATCTCTATACATCAGTAAGACTGAGAACTGTTTTGTGTATTGATTGCATTTATTGTTTTGTTGTTGATAGTATTGTTATTTCTAGTTGTTTTGTTTGACATCTAGAGTGTTTTACTTTGGTGATTAGTTGTAAGTGAATTTAAGAAATTTATTTGTGTAAAGAGTAAGATGGTGGCTTCAAATTCATTTCAGAATAATAGGAGCAATTACAAAAACATCTTTGTCAAAATAGTAGTAGATAAAGAATAACACATATAATTTAGAGTCTGCCCACAATGGAATTAGTATTAAGGGTGTTATATCAGTTTATCACTGGTTTTAATGTCTTCATCATTTGTCTAGCTATGGGATCCATATTTTGTGTCATACTATCATATTGACACTCGGTATTTCATCCCACAAGCTACTATACAAGTGCCAAGACTGCTACTGTGGAAGATTTTCTCAACTCGACACTTCTGGACAGTCTTGGAGTGAATCTCAATATTGCCTTCAATATCACGGTGACGGAATGCAACTTCTTGAAACCAATTCGCATGACAGAGACATCTTCTTGCTATGGTGGTGGTGCCAAAGGCTTGTCTGATGCTTATGTCGCAGGCTTCATGTAAGTGTTCACTATTTATCGTATGAAATGAGTAAAAACTATGTTGCTCAGTTGCTTTTTTTTTTTCTCAGTCTGAGCAAGCTCCAAGCTAGCCTTTATCATTTTGAATTTTTTCTAATGAGAGTTTTAAGAAATCAAGTTTAACACCTACTATTGAGTGATTGTTCAAAAAATTGTAATGCCCTATAAGACGAAGTATTAAAAGAAGGAGTTAATTTTTTACTAAAGCCTCATAAACTTTTAATAGGTTAAGCAACTGCTGCACAAAGCCAATGCTTTAATGCCCTTAAGTTTGCGAATCTTTAAATTGACACCAATGTGACAGACCTATATGGGGATTGATTTTTGAATGATAGTCTTATCACATATTGCAATGATAAGTAAACAGGCCAAACCCATCTGCATTGAGGAAGAGAAAGGTTTTCTATGTAAGCAGATTGTCATCATTGGAGCATACCATGTAGAATCCAGCAAAACTTGAAGCCTTGAAATAATTTTCTTATATACTTTTTTATATCAACTTCCATTATGTCAAAATGAGTTATAGTATTTAAAGCCAATATTTTCTTTTATTCCCTTACCTCTCTTCCCTTAGGTGGTTGGATAAGCTTGGCTTGGCTGCTAAGCACAGAGTAACTCACGTGTTCAGGCAGACTTTCTATGGAGGCAGCTACGCCCTCATTGATGACAAGCTGAATCCTAACCCAGTAAGATATGCAAATTTTCCTGTTTCATTAATCTTTTTTTCTCTTTTAAAAGTTTATTGTACTAGCAATGCATTTTGGTTATTGTACTGTTTGTGGTGTTGTACCGAAAGATATTTGACTTATAGAAGTGGATATATAGTGTTGAAGTATAATTTACTCTTTTTCACTTTCATAGGTTTTAAGTATTTTATTTGGTCTCGAGGAGACTCATAATATAGAGTATTGTGGAATGAAAAATGAAGAAAAATTATGTGATTCATGTTATATATAGCAGTGTAAATTTTATTTAGAGGTTACATGTTTATTATAATTTTAATTGAATATCAAATTTGACTATGGTTTCTTTTTTTTTGAGAGCATTATCCTTTCAAGTTCTCTGGTTTACAATAAATTGAAATATAATTCTTTGTGTGCCCATCTGATGGCTAGTGTCAAAATTTATGAAAGCAAGATGTTTCATAACTTGGATTAAATTTTAGAGCATTGCATTTTGAAATCTAGAGTGACCTCATTTAACCTGCTGTTACGCTAATTCTGTTGCTTAGGACTATTTCCTGTCCGTGTTGTACAAGAGGTTGGTTGTGGGGCCAGTCTTTGATGTTCTCTCCTCTAGAGCTAGGCTGAGGCTGTACGCCCACTGCGTTCGTAAAGGTTTCTACAAGTAAGTCTACAAGTTAAGGGAAAAAAACTCATTCTTTATAGATTCTGTCCCCTTACGTGAATTCAAATTGTATTTATACAAACACTTGTGATTGGGAATCATTACTATCGAAAGAACTGATGGAGGCGCTTGCAACAGTCAGCAGTTATAGCAGTCAGGTCCAAATCTATTACAGTTATCTTTCACCACTCAGTGCTTCAAGTAGTTCATTGAAAAGAAGAATAGTTCTGGAAAATACTACAGCTTGAACTGTGATCATCAGACAGGAACTTAGGACACTGATTTTTTAAAGTTCTGCTCTCTTTCACTCTCTAAAAAGGCGCTATGGTGTTCATATTTATGGGAACTTCTGAAAAAACTTGCAGTAATTAGTCGAAGAAGGGACTAAATATGACACTGAAATTGATATAGGCATTATCATTTTAAACTTTTATATGGATAATGATGATATTTCAGACCCAGAAGGCCCCTGATCTAGGCTGAAATAGACCCTCAATGTTTAGATCTAAGCTCAGTAAATCAAACAGCGATGAAGCATGCACCTGGTTAACAGTTTTCAAACACCTTTAGGTGAAAAACTACTGAATATACTGATCTCAAAGTAGATATAGCAGAATCTTCCCTTCCCACAGACTATTTTGATGTTTTTTTCCCACAATCTAGAGTAATTTTCCGTACCTTGTAGGACTAAGATATTTTGGCCTTAGTTTCCTCAGAAGGGAAAAGTTTAAAATATTTATCGATGTCTTATACAATCTAATTGTACAGTAGAACACGATAAGGTCGAATACAGATCCCTCGAAATCACGAATTCCTAGAACTCATCCATTTTCCCCTCCTGATTATCTCTTTATTCCCTTCTTATTCTACATTTTCATCACACTAGTTCGAAGTTATTACATGTTTACTTCAAACAATCAGCCCAAAATTAGAGAAAAAAAATGTTCTTCTCATAAGAAATTTGACAGACCATGACTTTTATCAGATTCGTCGATCTTAAATTTCAATCAAGTGCTCTACACAGCCTTACCCTTCCCTTTCACTGTGTAGAAGCAATTTGTGGACAAGTAGCCTAGCCTTTTATCCATAGTCGCCAGGGAGAGAGACACCTCTTCTCCCACCCCAGCTTAGTCTGATGTACCTGGTGCCAGATGTCTGTCTGCGCCTGTGCTGAGTCTGCCTGTTGGTAAGACTTCAAAGGGGCTGATTGTAACCAAGATTTACTCGTGCACAAGACTTGGGTAATGATGACAGGCAAATCTGTCTGGGTCCACCCTTTGCTCAATCAATCAGTTCATAGGTGGGAAAAAAAGCTGGCAGGCAAGATCTTTTTATTGACGGTTAGGACACCAGATAGCTCAAAAGGTAGAATGCGGGACTGATAATAGTGAATTTCAAGTTCAAACCTTTGTTGGGTCCTCTGGTGGGATTAGGTTTAGCTCTGTCTGGGTTGAAGATTATTCAGGAACAAGCATTTGAACTTCGCCTTTAGACTGAATGTACGCCTAGCTAGAAAGAAATTTGTGACCGAGATCTGAATGTAGACCTAGAGTCTAGATTTAGATCAAGCATCAAGAGCTTGAGAACACTGGGGTTTGGAAACAAGTTTTTACATAAAACAAGTTGGGAATGACATATCAGGTTTTTCAGAGGTATGTGTCTTCCATCCTCTATTTGAAGTCCTAAAGTAGGGAAAATGCGTCAAATCAAGTATCCCCGATATGCTGTGAATTGAAAGAAAGTAACCAAGAAAACAAGAAGCCTCTATAATGTTTTTAACGTATTTCAAAATATTCCCGAAAAAATGCAAATCCAGGGCTCCGAGTGCTAAAAATAGATGTTCTTCGAACATGTAAAAATTCCCCCATGAATTCAAGGAATCCACGTACCACTGTATATCAAATTGACTAAATGAATTATTATTACATTGTTGTTATTATTATTGTTTTTTTTTAGCTATCCAGATGGTGCCCTGGTAATCTACTACCTAAACCTGGAAGACAAACCGATCACCTTTGGCTCTGACCAATATCTCAGTGGAGACAGCGTTGACCTATTTTTGCTCACTCCTGGTGATAGTATGGGTCTCAAGTCAAGGTACAAACTCTTCACTTCTGCTAAGCGGCCAGAAATGTTGCCTCATCTATGAACTTAAAACTGAAAACTTATATTTATTAAAAAGTGCTAGATTACAAATCTTGATATTGATACAAAACAGCAGCAACAGTCAATTGTTATGTCCACTTCACATATTTCAAGATTAATCTCTTACTTGAAATTATTATTTAAGCCTCTTATGTTTTGTTGTTTTTTTTCCCCTCAGATTTGTGAAGCTGAATGGAGTAACACTTACAATGCAAGGCTCAGAGTTACCTTCCATGCCCCCGAGACGACACGTAGGGGATGTCACTGTGACAGCCCACTCTTTTGGTTTCATGGTGATTTCGTCAGCTGACATGCATTTCTGCAAAATTTATCACCGCTCTAGAGTTCCTTTCTAAATTTCTATCTGGAAATAGACAAAACTGGAGTAATTTTCCGTAACAAGTTATCCTCTCTCCGTTATAATCTTTCTTTATTTTAACCATGACCTTCATGGCAATTCTTTTTCATTGAGAGGATAAAGTCTGTCTTTAACTGTCAAAACAACGGTATAAGGTAGTTTTTTGTGCCGTGAGGGAGTTTTTATCGGTGCATTTTTTGTGTTTGTTACATTTTTTTCTCATATTTAACCAATTTCAAAGGTTTCTTTTTTTGAAAGACATAGATGCATTATCATTCATGTAATTTTCAACCAGTTTTAGGGCATAGGCCAAAAACAAAATCTCTTCACCATTTTCTATCTTATTACCGTACTATTCCACGACTCTCTTTTCATTTCAAACACATGCCTTTAAAATTTCAATGTTCACATAAAATTGCCACTTCTACTTACTTCCCTTGTTAAATTGGTTCTTAAAAAGCACTAAAACTGAAGGCTGATTATTCAAATTTTTCATAAACTGAATTTTGCGAGAGGTTGGGGTTGTTTTTTTCTTTGGTTTTGTTAGAATCAGACTCATGTTTCTAAGTCTGTCTCGTTCTATTCTTTTCATTCAAAGTTGATACAATCCCATAAAGCATTACAAAAGTACATGTGTCTGATAAGGGGGCTAGCAATGCTAAATCCCCGTCAAGAAAGGCCGATCAGTGGGCTAACACTAAAGTAAGGAGGGAGCTGATGCACTAAGAAAGGAGTGTCAGCAACTTAGGTTAGGGGAAGGGAAGAGTTGCTTGTTGCAGGCAAAGTACACACTCAGTCAATGAGTCATAGTTTCAGTTAAGCCCCTCTTTGTAATTTGAATTTTCTCAATTCGAAATTTTCATCCATTCTCATATAATTCGAATTATGAGGTTTCCACTGTATTTCCTTTTCTCAATGATTTACTTTAAAAACTTTTAAGTTTTTACGACCTTCTTTTTCCTTGTTATAAAATTCTAATTTATGACTTGTATGATATGTATTCAAAGTGTAAAAATGAATTGATAAGATACTCACAAACTTTAATATTCATTTGAATGTGTAATTCTATATATATATATATATGCTCAGCTGTACAAATTAATTTACTCTTTTGAGCCAGGTGTCCAATTCTGCATTTGGAGGACAGAGTTTGTTTGCTCTCAATTATAAAACCTCCTCTATGTTCAATTGATTTAAAGTTGAAAATCGAAGCATCATAGAAAATTGTTCGCACATTTTACCATAAGGTATTTTAGAGGGTTTACAATAACAAGATATGTTTACCAGTATATTTACTCAACGCATTCCATGGGTACTTATCTCAATATATGCTTTTTCTGGCCACACACAGCAGCTGCTGGTGTATGAAAAGCTAAACTTCCACATTGTTTTCTATCCCTCTCTCTCTCTTTTTTTTAAAATTTGATGTTTTTGTACAAATAATCGTATACGGCCAATTTTCAATTTTTTAAAAAATCATCCCAAGTCTTTACCAGCGATTTATATAATACACAGTTTTCACTAAGGGCATCATTTTTTTCCAACAATGAGTGGTATGTTCTGAAAATGAGACAAATTTTTAAAAGAAAAACTGACATTGAAAGCAAAAACTAGATATTCAGTTTAATATACCTGGTACTTTAAAAGAGAAAAAATGCATGATTGTGTATTTTATTATGGTTCATTGTCTAAAATTAACTCTATGCAAAGATTATAGCAAGTTTTTAATCGGCTTTAAATAAAGGCACTTTTGGCGCCCTGTTTGATAAACTTAATGTCAATACTTTTATTTTAAATTTTATGTAGGAAAACTGAAAATAGGTCGAAGCAATATACATTTTTTTAATTATACAAATTGGTAAAACTCTTATATCACCCGCTTTATTATAGTATGTGATATATTTAGTTTTGGTCACTCATTATGTATACCAGATTATGCTCTTAGAAATAAAATATCACTTTTTTGCTTTACTTTACACCTCATGTTTATATCACTATTCTGTTGCTGTGAGATTTTGAAATATTAATTAAATCTACCACTCTGTTTTAAATCTGAGGGTCGTAGTGGTTGGATCTGAATTTGTTTGTGGCAAAATTGAAAAACCAAGGAAACTTTTAAATTGATATTTTAACGTTTTTAATTTTAAGTTTTTGTTCAATTACATTTAATATGTTAATTCATGAAATGATAGTTGATCATATTCCATATATATGATGTATATTGAAAATGATATACTTATATTTTGAGAAACAGATTGGGTATTTCTATGTTTGGGTTTTTTTTTTGTGAATGTTTCACTTTTAATCAATAATAGTCATATCTTTTCCTCAGATACAATTATTTACATGTATTCTCTTTAACTCTTTCTATGCTGGAGGGGTTGCCAGGGCTAACTAAGAGTGATGTAATCCACACAATTTGTTACTAAAGAAACTGCAAGAGAGTATTCAAGATTTACCAGCCTTGTATGGTCATAAAAGTTGGACCCTCCATCCAGGCCAGACAAACGAAACAACTTGTACCATACAATATCGACGACACATTGCAGATTGGCATGAGCAAGGAAAGCTAAATCAACAATGTATTGTCGATAGGCATTGGACTAGTTAAATTACAGCTTTTGAAGCTTCATACACTTACTTCTTTTTCATACACCATTTACAGCTAGTTATGAGGATTTAAGTAGAAAAAAATGGCACTATATGGTGATTTATGATAATTAACATGGTGGTCTTTCAAGACAACTAGCCTTATAGTAAATTAAAGAAAGGAAAAGCTAAAAAAAAAAAAGACTATTACCTAACCTAACTTGCTTACAATTATTTTTTTTTTTTTTGGTTAACGAATTTTAATTAATGTTTAATGAAACTCACGATTGTTCTTACATGATTTTTATTCAAACTAGTATGAAGAAACACAGCTGTCTGTTATTACATTCTTTTAAATGCTTTAATTTTATTATACATATCCATTTACTATGTAGAGTATTTTTTTTTTTGACTTTGGATTATAACTTAACTGTAAGTGTGATGTTTACTCTTACATATCTTCCATGCAAATTCACTATTAAGCTCAATTAGGCAAACATAAATCAATAATACAAAGTCAGAATTGTACATGGGATAGGGAAAAAGCATAGATAATCTGACATATTTAGATTATAGACCAGTTTGAAGCATTCATTTTACTCCAAATCACTTTTTTTCGCTGAGGAAGAAATTGTGAGGTGTAGGAAGTGTGATTTGTTGCTAATGTAAAATGTGAGGTAAATATTTCATGATTTAGTGGCTCTACGACAAGAGTTTAAGTTTTCTTAACAATGGGTCTGTAGCTCAAGTTTTGGTATTAAAAGAGGAATAAATATATCCTAGTTTTCGGCTTGTTTTTGAGAGAGAGAGAGAGAGAGAGAGAGAGAGAGAGAGAGAGAGAGTCTTACAGTAACACTCGTTACCATCATCAAAGTTTCAAACACCATTCAACTCTTCTTTTCTCAACGGATGAGTTGACAGATCATCAGGCAAGTGTGACTGAGATATCTCTCACGCGATGCAAACTTTCAAGCTTTAAGTTATGGCTAAGACTTAATCATCAACTCTGCAAAGAATGCAAATCTCTAATGTTTACTTGACCCCAACAACTTTGATTCGCTCAAATATGGTGTTTCAGCATCCTTGAAAAACAAAATTAGATTAAAAATTATCCAACATATGCATCTATAGATATAACTGGTAAAAAGATTTACACGCATGTACTTCAATTGTGATGTTGCTGCTGCTGCTGTCGTCGTCATCGTAGTTTTCGTTAGCTGATTTTAGGCAGAAAGTCTGGTAGCCTAATGTCATGAAGGGAATCAAACCTTAGGAATGGAATGATTCATCGCACAATTTAAGCACGGATCAGATATATACCACATATAGATTCTTTTCCGAAGCTCAGAATGATGTCAAACAACCAAAATGACTTCTGAGAAGCGGGCAAGGAGAATCAGTCATCAGCTCAAAAGAGGGCTTAAACGTGGGGGAAAGGGTGATCATTAAATGTCATCTAAGTTTTGTTGCAATAGCTCTTTTGAAGATTCGAGCAAAAGATTAGTATGTAATTTATTTATAAATATATATATATATATATATATATATATATATATATATATATATATATATATATATATATATATATATATATCAGTTTTTGGTTTTTCTTTTCAATTTTTATATAAAGTTTTGAACGCCATTTTTCAATAAAAATAAAATCCAAGAAAACATTTTCCTTACAATGCTATGGTTTCTTCGTATAACATCTTCATGAAAAGTGCTTCTATTTACTATTGAATCGTGAACCGTTAGATGTTGATGTTGAAAAACATACAAATATCATTTTGGAGGTCTTTTGATTGTTATAGGACTGAGGTTTTTCTTTTCATGTTTGTTACATAATTATGTTTTCATCGTATTAAATCATTTCTTACACCTGTTTAACGTGAATTTGCCGCGTCTGTCATGTAGTTCGTGCTTACAATGAATTTATCTATAACTCATATAAACAAAGAACCTGTGAACCTTTCATATCGTTTTAACGTCAATGAAAGTTGTTCACACGCAAATCGCAGTACCAGCTGTAGACTCAAAGAATGGCGTAGAGCTTGACGCACTATGATGTGACGATGATTTTAAACTTAAGCAAAAATAATCCTTTTTTAATCCTCCTTGCCGATATAATTTCGCTAAGGAGTGGAGCTTCATGGGTCATCAAAGGTCAATGAGACCGCGCAACACGAAGGTAAGAAAGGAACGGAGGGGGAGGGCACTCGAAATAATTATGTTGAGAGGGAAAAAAGTTTTTCAATTATGCCGCGGGCGATAATCAGTACAGCTTGTTGGTTGGACCGAGACTAAATCCGCTCGACTCTGATTGATGGGGCCTGGAGACTGCTGTTGGCGGTTAGTGGACGCAATTACAGAGATCTTCGGTCGCTAATGACCAGGTCATTTATTTCAGTGACCATCATTACTGATAAGCTTATTACATTATCTGTGCTGGACAGAAGGAGGACGTCCAGGAATGGGTAAATCTGAGCGGGTGTGGTATTACTGCGATAATTAAAAAGTGGACGTTGGGAAATACTGTTAATATCATTAACTATTCTTCGCCCCCACAAGAATTATCGTTCCTGAAAGACTGGTTTACCGGTCTCTTTGGGCTATTTTGTGCGATCTTTGACTTTGACAGAGGCAGTGAGGATTCTTACACAAGGAAGTTTATTCGTGCCAGCCACGGTTAAGAGAACTGTGCCTTGACAAAGAGGGATTTTTTTTAAATAGAGACAATTATGTTTTAGGAGAACGGTGAAGTACTCAGATTTTTTTTTTAATTTCCAAAACAACCAAATGTTTACATTTTCTTACACGCATGGAATAGTTTGAAGAAAGGTGACAATATAATCCAAGGATTCAGAGATATGTTTTAGGACAGAATACTTATATATACATGTAGTTGATTTGCGTGAGGAAGAAAACCTGTTTGAGGTTTAAAATTTTATCATTTTGTTGATTTGCGCTATAAAAGCAGTAAGCCTACTCAACAAATCTTATTTAATTACGAAATCCGCAAAAAATTGGAACAAGTCTGTTGACCAGAAATCCAACGAATTAAGCTTTTCTACAATTCACATGCTTTAAATGATGTTCAACGCTTGAAAACACCATTTGGTGTGAACTGAACTTGCAAAGATAATTAATATTTGTTCAACCCTTTACAACTTACAAATATATTTTAATGGTAAAGATGAAGAATCTCCTCTGCTGTGATGTTACTAGAGGCTGCCATAGAGGTCCTCAAAAATTCCTCGAGATTGTGTCGTCCACAATATTTATTCTCTGGTCGCTGCTTCCCCACACGGCCGTGGGATTCGGCCAAGGCACCATGATAGAGAATAGCTTCGAGTCGACGTACTGCCGAAATGGGGTGAGCGTGCTGTCCCGTGGCCCTGTCCACTACGACTTGCGGCGATGTGGTGGTCAGTGTTCTTCGTCTCGGGCCCCTAGAGACATGTATCGCATGGTGGTCAACTCTACAACTTACTCGGTTGACAATGTGCAAGGTTGGAGTTTGTTACTTCGTTTTCGTTTACGACTTTTTTTCTTTTTTTTTTTTTATTTGTGCAGGAAATGAGGGGTTGGTGTTGAGTGTGTGTGTGTGTGGGGGGGGAGTGCTGACCATCGATTGAATACACTGTACAAACTTTGCCAAATACCTGAATCAATGTATGTGATGTTATGACTATAATGCGTAGCGCAACATGAATACCCCTTATTTTAAAACGCAAGAATATAATAAAAGTCACAAAGAACTGAAAAAATTCCACTAAAACAGTGCTGTATTAGCATTAAAGTCTAGATAGCATCAGCCCTTGCGATTTATATTAAGAATGAACTACAAAATACACAGATACATAGATGATTATGTTAATGATGATCGAGCAATAAATAGTAATCCTATATTCATGTTCTTGCCTATACATCCGATGACAATAAAGCAAAACTTTGCACCCGGTTGAGATTTTAATGTATAATATTTCCATAGAAGTATTATTTCTGCGTTAACGCAATGACGTTTCACAAGAAAACAATCATCATGTTACACTTTTCGTTTTCTTTAAGTTATGAAGCTATAGTATGAAAAAGTAAGCGGCACACTATGATAGCTAAATCTGAATTATAAGAGTGATGGGAGGGCGGAGCTTACAACTCTCATCAAATCTATCAGTCAGCATCTGATAAGTAATTTTGTTCTAGCCATTGTTTTATTAAAAAAAAAAACACCTAAATATATAAATATTATATATATAGTAGTAGTTTGAAGATAAGTTGGAATAGTTGATAAGAGTGCTCAACTGTGGGAGCTTTTCATGGATATAGAAGATCTTACCTTAAATTCTCTTCATACGACACTGGTGTTTCAAGAGGAGGACAAAGGTGTCGCTTGTCCTCCGCTCTCTACGGGTATTACTGAGGTATGTTCGATTGCCGTTCCGACCTTGTGCTGTTGTTTTTCGTTTCCGCGCCATTGAAAGTTTTGTAGCAAATGCTTCTTTCTGTGGGGGCACGATGAAAAGATTTTCCTTCTTTTGTTGAAACTTGTTTTTTGTTTTTAGAATGAAATATCTCTCTGCTATGCATATGCTGCATCTGTTTGTTATTGCTGAATATGGCTGCGCCCTTTCGATTATATCCCATGATATGTGGTATTCAGTTTTTAATTCACTTAAAGTTGTGGCTGTTTTTTTTTTTTTTTTTTTTGGTTGAGTCTAAAGCTCGATGTATGCTGGTTGTATCTGGTTTTGAACTCATTTTCTGTTATTCCTATGTAAGTGTCTTGTCTTTTCGAGAGTTTCTGTTCGACAGTTGCCTTGTATACCAACCCCGAAGAGAGCGGAGGACAAGCGTCGAACATACCTCAGTCAAACCCGAAGAGAGAGGAGGACAAGCGACACCTTGAATCTACAAAGATAAAAGAAAAACAAGAAAAAACTTGCAAAGTGCAGGGATTAAAAATCTTGCCCGCTCAAAGGCCAGTGCCTCCAAAAGGGAGTGGTATACAAGGCAACTGTCGAACAGAAACCCTCGAAAAAACAAAAGAAACGTCGTTAAATTTAATGTTACAGCACTAAAATAACCTCAGCCAAAAAGTGGTAAGCAGATATTCCTGTAATTTTTCCATCTGTTTAAACATCTTCCTAAAGTCCCATGTAAAGTAATGTGAGTATGAACAAATGTGCTCAAAGATGCACTACCTTGTGAAGATTTGATTGATCTAGGTTTTCAATGCAAAGACGGCTTAACAGTAAGTCAACAAATTTAATAAGGATAAATAGTATAATTATCAGGAAGGTTTAGCCACTTTAAACCTTGCATAATTCGACAATTAATTTCAATGCTGAGTTGGAAAAGGGGATTAGAACTTGTCACATAAAATTATACAGAGTATAATATCATGTAATATTGGTAAACTTTTTCAGTTAATAAGTTTGTTAGCTACGTAATTATTATTACCCATTCATAGAGTAGACTCTTCTAACTAATGTAATATCCAAGCTACTTTTTTTGTTTTGTTTTGTTTTCACAATAATAACCAACCAGTTCAAATTCGGGCCAATCCGCGTCGAGGTGCGAATCTCCTCGGCTTTGCTGTAGTCGCCATCACAGAGGACGGTGGGACGGCGGGAAGGTGGGTGGTGGATGAGGACGCCCCGGAACCGGAAGTGCTGAGAGCGACTTGTGATTCTCTGCTTGAGGGCCAGGTGATATTCCAGGCTCAGCCTTCCAATGAGAGAACGAACATCACAGTTGTGTGGAATCCCCGAAAAACGAATTACGGAAGCGTGATATTTAGGTGTGTTTTTTCAAAAACTAATACTGTTCTGAAAAAATAATTATTTGGAGGCTGTTCCGAAAAATGAAAAATTGTTTCAAATGATTTTTTTGCTCTAATCGTGCCTTCCCGTTATACCTATATCAATCCAGGCACATGACTTATCAATCTGAGGAAAATTATTAAAAGTATTTAACCACAAGAGCAAAATAAACTACATAAATATTGTGAAAGATCTTAAAATGGTTTTGAAGAGAATTTAGTCAAAGACAAGTTTGAAGATGAAATTTTAGCCCTCTTCAGAAATAAATGTTTCTGTACATGAAGAGTAGTTGTTACTGGATCCAAGGGTCATATTGCTAACGTCAGAAATGAGGAGACAACTCAAGAGTTGTGACCTAGCTTTTGTAGCTTTAGTTTTTGTTGTTGTTTTTTGATGATGATGTTGTTGTTGTTTTTGTTAGCACAGGTTCAATGAACAAGTCATGATTATTTTATAATACATAATCATTCTATGTTTCAGAGCCTGGATTGTCCAGAGCATGGACGCCATCTTTGTAGTAGACTCTCATCCACTGACCAACCCTCTGGATGGTGAGTAAGGAGAGTAGCATTTTCTTAGTCTCACACGCACTGCAGCTCTTGTTATGAATAAAGACTAAAGAGTTGGTTAGATTTGATTTTCTAAAAAAATTTTTTCTTAAGGGGCGATTGTGGGGAGAACATGTGAAAGTAGGGGATAAAAAGGAAGATAGAACGAAAGAGAGAGAGAGAGAGAGAGAGAGAGAGAGAGAGAGAGAGAGAGAGAGAGAGAGAGAGAGAGAGAGAGAGAGAGAGAGAGAGAGAGAGAGAGGGCGATGTGAAGGCAAAGAAAAGGGATAGAATCAGACAGAGAAATACATCTGAACGGAGCTGTGGTATACTTAATGTTATAAAATTATGTTTACATATATAGACGTAGTCAAAACATATGATTGCCTATTTAGGATGTCCAGTCAGATTTTTGAAAACTAAATCAATCTCAAATCGGGCGTATTCATTTTCATCGCAACTTTTCATAACGCAAAGCTGTGGTAACTTTTTTTCTTTTTACGGAGTTTTGAGGATCTAAGAATGCAATTTTTGTTAATACTAGACGATGAGCTTTTGACCATTGCGGCTTTTTTTTTTTATTATTCGTCGACATTCGGGATGACAATTATGCTGGCAAGTGAAGATTGCGTTAGATTTATTATCTTCTTATTCAAATGCGCTTTGCGTGGCTTTACTTTATTTTTTTTTTTAATCGATGAAAATCATAAAATATAAAGCTGAATGAGTTAAAGGTCAACACTGTTTGATGTTTTTTTAATTACATGAATCATTAATTAAAGGGGAAATAACAATCGTGTGTTTTGGTCATTAGGATGCACAATTACCTTTTCTTTCTTCCTCTTCCCCAGGCAGAGAGTTTATGGAGATCGAAAATCATTTTCGCGATCTTCTAGACGTCATGACCTCTGAACCCACACCTCGGAGGGATTCTTCACCATCTCGACACTCACCAAATGTCTCCAGGAGAACGGTGGGACTGTCGGGCAGCAGACGAAAACCTCCACGTAGCAGAAATTCCGCCAGCAGAGCCAACAGAATTGAGAAAAATAATGATATGTCGAGAGAGAACAGAACCTCTAGAGCAAGAAACAGTCAAAGCCAAATAGAAGAAAAAGTTAACAGTAACAAATTTACAATGGAGCATTTTGAAGATGCATTTTTGGCCCGAATGACTTCTGGGTTTGACCTTAGCATGCCAGATCCATTTTCAGAGTTCAATGACGGAACCCTGCAATTATCAGATCTGGTTCCAGACCACACTGCACACCATCCGTCCCGTGAGCTAAACTTGAGTTCAGGGCCACTTCCCGAAAACCGTACCTCTAACACCAATACCTCGCGGTCAAGTCTTGGGAACGATACGTTGCGTGGAAATATACCACAGCAAAACTCTGGTCCTTTTGATCAAAGAATACCCCAACAATTTCCGCGTGGTGGAGAGATCAGACCTCAGCCGGGAATGGCTAATGCTGGCCTGACACAGCGAACTTTACCAGGAATGCCCACAGGATTCTTTCCTTCGCAGTTTCGAGTGCAGCAGACAAACATGTTGAACATATTTAGACCTTCACCGGGAAATCCCTTTTCCCAGTTTCAAATGATTCCGGTGCAAAACCAATTTCCAACGACTCTCAGCTCACCGTTGGGAAATTCAGTACCTCAAGGTTTTCAGAATCAAGCCATGCCCCACCAGCCTTTGCCGGGTGCCAGTCAAAACTTCGGCAGCAACAACAACAGAAACATAGCTTTCGGGTCGAACATCTTACCAGGTTTCAACTCACTTTTTTCGCCCCAAAGATCCTTCCAGCCAAGTTTCAATCAGTGGGCGCCAAACTGGAATTCCGGTGCAAATTGGAGGTTTCAAAATGGCGGCGGTAGAGGAATCAATCCAGGCTGGAATTCTGATCAAAATCTGGCCGGCTGGAATCGAAATATAGTAGGGTCTGCTTCAAACCAACTCCGTTCAAACTTTAATATGGGACCGAATCCAAGTTTTCCTGATATAAATGTAAACACAAATCCCAGAGGTGCGTTAAGTCTAAACAGATTTGATCAAGCTCGATTGAGACCAAACAGCAATGGGGAAAACTCTAATATTGAATCCTCTCAGCCGCTTGGTAATACTAACACTAACACTGCAGACATTTCTGCTGAAAGAACCGCCAGTCCAGATGGATTGGGTTCATTCTCTGAACTTCTTCATGCAGCAGGAGGTTGGGGGAGGAAGTAACAGTCACCGCTAAAGGAAGAAAGGTTTAGATTATTATAGTGAACATCACAAGGCTCTGGTTTTTTTTTTGGATACGATCTAGTAAGACCGGAAGTAAAACTTTATTTTGTATAGTGCAGTGATTACATTTGTTTTTTATTTTCACACTTAAAAAGTTTCCATGCATTCATTCATCATCAGTGTTGTTTGTTGTCATGTATTTTGTTGGATATTATTGTACTGGAACACAATCGTCTATACATGTTCTTCTTGAGAAGCTAGGATCATTGATAATTAATTATATTACACTGTTCGCTGGTGACATTAAAGTTACGTTTCTACCTTTGGAGATCGAGCTAAAAGGTTTCAGACTTCCGTTTTTTATTGTGCTATAATGCAATAGCGGGTTGGCGGCATCAATGGGTACTGGTGTCGAGAATCGTAGAATCGCCGATTCCGATTCTGAGTTACGAAAGGAACGGTAACCGTGAAAACACATTGTACATTGACTTATGAACCCATTAATTTCAACTAAGGCAGGGTATATTTTGTTTCCTGTCTCCCACAGACAGTCATGAATAAGCACTCTTCCTTCAACAATCCCTCGACCCGATTCCCGCCAAGTGGGCCAACCATTTCCTTATGCGTGTGGGAACTTGTGTTCATCATAACCCACTTCCTCAACTTAGCACCAGCGACAAGGGAGGTCAAACCAGCTATCCTCTTCCCTCTGTCATAAACTTATCAATGACATTGCGTGTGACGCAAAGTCCGCCTTGCCTAACGTGTTTTAGTTATGCCCAAGCCAGGGTTCTAGATTCGCCCAGAATCAGAATCGGAGAAACTAAGTCGAGAATCACAAATCGATTCCGCTCGCCTTTGGTTCCTTGCAGCTTTTGTGAAGGCCTATGTGTTACCTCAATGACAATGGAGCAAATTAGGCTTCTGATCAGAAACAAGTGTGGCACTTCTACAGAGATTTAATTAAAAATAATAATAAACAGTTTTCTGCGTATCTTAAGAAATAGTTTGTAGATGCTATTGACTTATGAAAGCCATTGTAGCGATTCCTTGCACTAAAAGGGTTGCAAAGTTACGAGTACTGAACTGAGGAAGCAGAAATCAGTTTTTTGTTGGCTTTTACAAATTAATTTTGGGCTTAAAAGCACTACCTCAGCTATTAAAACTTAAGAACATTTGGTTCACGATTTGATTATTCTTGTTGACTGTAACTCTCTAAATTAACATCGGTATTACTAGCCCAGCCCACTCAATGGAATACATATCTTTGATTTTTTTTTTTTCAAGAACCCAAATCCCATGCAGCCTTTTTAATTTTAGGTGCCAAAGCTAGTGTTTGAAGCATAGTTTATAAGTCTTTCTCTGGACCTTCTTAATTGATGAGTGTGTGAAATTGTAATGGATGTGTGCGAGTGTTTTTGAAGAAGGGAAAATCGGGAAAGGGATAAAAGCAACTCAGCCGTGGCCATTGCATTTTCTGAAGAATTTGTTGAATAATACATGTACCAGAAATGATACCAATACATACCTTAACAGATTCTGTAGACTTAAAATTTCGCAAACCTCAGCCGCAGTTTGGATTATAGATACATGTATAAGACTTACTGCTTTGCCTAAATATGAAAACAGTTCGTTTACCAGGAATCCAAAATGAAACCTTTTGGGGATGATCGGCGTGCAATATTCAGTGAACAGTTACAAAAACTAAGCATCTTATTCTTAAATGCAGCCCATTAGTGTTCTGTACTAAAAAATGTATTGCTCAGTTGAATCAATATGTTTGTATATTGGGTTCATACGCACCAGTGAGTTATCGTTCAGATTTGCTTTCAATCACGTCCCGATACACTAAATCATGTCTGGCATTCCATGTGTTTTGCAATTTATCGTACTTAAGTTAGCTCAAGTGAAATCTTTCCAGATAAGCATTCGGATTTGCTTTCATGCCAAACCCTGGTGTAGAGATTTGTCCAGCATTTGCTAGCATTTTGCGACACTCATAGACTAAAAAGTTATAAGAGCTTGTGGTTGATTTTGAGGTCTTTCATTATAAAACTTAAGGGTCTGAATCAGGCAAGATGAGACGTACATTTAGTTTCAAAAAGTAAATCCGAAAAAAAAATTGTGTAGTGCCTCTAGACATTAAAAAATAGGATTTTCAAAAGGAATAACAATAAAAATACATCTGCGGTTGAAGTGCAAAACAAAACAAAAAAAAGATTCATTAGAGTACTGTAAAAGATTGTCTTGAGTTATTATTCTTAGAGCTGCAACCAAGTCTAGTTCTAGCTGTGCACTTCAGCTGGAAGAAAAAAAAGATAAGTTTATCTATCAAGTTTGCATGTCAAATTGACAATGATAGAAGTTAAAACTGGATATAGATATTAACCAGCAAAGTTTAAATAAACGACACATACGAGTCCATATACTGTATTATTATGACTACACCTTCAGTTTTTTATTCCATCTTTCACCCCTGTATACAACGGATCCTTGGACTTAAAAATATAGCTGTGCTCAAGAGTTTAGCATTTTGTTTTTTTATTCGATAATTTCTAGCTGTATTGTTTTGCGAAAAGATAAAGACCCGGTATGAATTCATCAAATTGATAGTCAGATACATTCACAACGTAATCACCAACAGTGATACCATCTCACCAAATGATCAGTTTTATTTTAATTTATTATGCAATTAATCCTTTAATATTTTGTAACTCCTGCATTAAATTGGCTGTTTTTCTACATATACAATGACAATGCAGTCTTATCAAGTTCAGAATACTATGTTCGGGTTTTTTTTTCTTTTCAACAAAACAAATTCTTTCAGTATTTTAGAATACCAAGGTTCTAAGTTGCTATAAAATTATCCATTAGCTGTACGTGACAAAAATGTAATTGTACAGGTGCAGTTCCATTTCTTGAATCTCAGGGAAGCTAGATCTTTGTAATAGGTAAAGTTTCACATATGTAACTTTTTGTGTCTAAGAATTCAACCTGCTTCAAAGAGAAAAAAAAAAAAGACAATCATAGTGAAAATAACATGTTTTTTCAAATACAAAAAAAAAAATTATTTTTATTATATTTTTTTGTAAACTAATACTCCTTTTATCAACTTCAATAACAAAATAATATGTACATTGAAATGATATTTTATGGCAAATGGCAGCAAATCCTTGTTTATATTAAACAATATTTATTTTATCAAAAGACAAATGTTTTTAATTTTAACTAGTACAATTAATGCATACTGATAGTACAGAAGTATAACTCATCATCCTATTTCTAATTCTACGTTTACAGTCTCTGCACTTATCACTCAATAGGAAGAATCATTTAAAACCAAAGTAATTTCTTTTTTAGGACAATTTCTTAGTGTTCTTGTTTGACACGTTAAAAAAATATATTCAATAATTTAGTGCAAGTAGACCAAATTAATATTTTGATTTCATCATTCTTTTCGATTAATGTCTTAATAGTGATGACCTATACTTTCGGTTTTAGGATTATTGTGACTGTCTGGCTTTATGAAAAGGGCACATTGGATAAAGCTCAGGCTGATTTTTTAAAAACTAATGAATAATGTTGAGTTTACATCTGCGTAAAAATCTAAAGAAATAAAGAAAAATTGGACATTGTTAATAAAAAACCTGCCAAATGTCAGCACAAACATAAGCGATGGAATATGAAATATTTGTGTTTATTTTGAAAAATATACTTTATCACATCAGCTTTGCTCAATGAAACCAAATCCCTTTTGTAACAAGCATGATAGTACATGTATGGGCTGACACAGTACATTTATCATACTTATTAAAAAATTAGAAACCAACAAAGGCAAATAATCATTTCCTGTTGTCATCTCAAAATTACATTGCACAAAATAGAGTCAATTGTGTGTTTTACATTTACATCCAAATAGCTGACAAATTTCAGTAATTCACGAAAATTGTAACATCTGTACATTAATGTGAAGTTAAAACCAATGACAAAGCATATTTATTTCCGTACAGATATTTAAACATAAAATAAATTAACACCTAAAAGCACTGAACTGCAACAATTAATTAACATGAATTATTAAAAAAGGTCATGGATATACATCATGGAGGTAACATCAGCATAATATGGAGATGTTCTTTGTGATTGCTTCACACTTATTAAAATGATATGCAGAACTGTGGGAGGGACAAAAGCAGTAAGTCTATGAATAGAATGATTTGTTTTCCTATCCATTTTGTAATAACCATGGACAAATCGTGTTAACACTATAAGTATAATACATGCATGTGTTATCTCCTGGATTTTCAAATTTTGGATCATTTATTTTTCAATACAGCAACATAAGCATATTTTTGTGAAAATTGCTACGAAAAAGGCTCTCTACTTTTGTACAATCACACACAAGCCAAGCAGTGCCCAGGAAACATTTTTAGCTAATAGTTATAAAATTGATAAGCTTTTTCAAAACATTTTCATTTCAGCTTGCATCAATTGAACATTTACACACAAAATGGTGCAGTTTATAAATTCATGTTAGCAGAAGCTGGGAGCATCTAATGGATAGATCCTTGTAAAATTAGACTTGGTTTGAATTTTAATCAAACTGTTTGGAATTGTTTGTTTACATCCTGTTTATCATTTGTCTGAATTCAGAATTTAAGTGGCTTATTTATTTTATCTCAAATACATGTATTACAAAGACTTTTAGATCTAGATATGGGTTGTTGTCAAGACCAGCAATAAATGACTCATTGAAATAATTACAAATACCTAAGTGTCATTCTGAATAAAGCTTTCAATTCAATTCGCTTTAATATATAATGTTTGTATGATTCTGTTTACTGTCTATAAATAAAAGCGCATTTAATTAAGTAAATAAACACAAGATATTAACAGGAAAAAAGTAAAGGCTTTAAGGAATTAATATTAAAGTCATTATGTTCTTAACAAATTGCATCACAATAGAAAATGATGGAATATTTAGTTAGTTTGCCATTCACACAAAGATTTCCATGGGGCAAACCCACCAGTTCATCCTAGAGCTTAGTAAAAAGTATGAAAAGGAATGTGGTATGAAGACCTTGAGTTTAAAAATAAGTATTCATGACAACTGAAATTTTTTTTTTTATCCTGATGCTCTATATGGAGCCATTAGTCCAAAAACTAAAAAATCAACAGCACAACACAATTTCTCCAATACAACAAAAGTGCAGCCATTCTTAAATTTTCAAAACGCACATTGTCCAGCCAGTAAAATATTTGCACTATATTAAAACAAGCTGAAAGTTTAAATTGTTACACTTAAAGATGTTAATACTTAGAACACAATAGGTGCCAATTTAGACATCAAAATTTGGAATAAAACTGATGAGCATCACCAGCTCTAAAGGACGAAACTAATTCTGTTGTTCACACTGAACAATGCTGACATTTACAGAAAATACATCACCTGATGTAGAAAAGGGTCAAAATCACAATGCAACTCAGAAGTGGGTTACAATAACTAAGGACATACTTTGTGCCTCCCAGATCTTGGACTGCGTGTGACCTAAAGAAGAAAAGTTATGAACAAAGCACTTTGGCAACCAGAGGGTGGCAACATGTGTGGCCAACTCCACAATGTTTGACTAATGTGCAAAGACTAATAAAATGAAGCCCTTATTTTCTAGGGGTTCAAACAAAATTTTGGGGTATGAATAAAGATACTTTTATGGTAAGGAAATTTTGATCTCTTCCCAGTGATCTGACCTGAGAGTTGATGCCTTTGCCTCAGTATTTGAGGGGTGAGTGTTCTTCTTTTTATTTAACATATTTTTGCCACCATTATAATCATATGAACTTTGAAGTAAGGAAAAAATATACATCTCTTAAGTTTTTTATCGTACCGGTATCTTAAATTCTGTACCACTAATCAGATGAAGCTTCTTGGATGTCTGTTGAAAGTGTTATTGTATAAACTCCAAGTAGGCTCACCCCACAAACCATTATTTTTACCCACTATCTGATATTGTACAGCGTAATCTATGAAATGAAAATGTGCCCATGTAAAAACCAGACTTCCTTATAATTTTTTTTTTTTAATTTAGCTTGTTGCTAAGGAACACTTTGTAATTTGTATCTAGTGCATTGTGAACAATGTTAGGGGTATGCTCCCCCAAAAAGTTAAGTTTCTGGCTGAGGTTAGCAGGTTGTAATGTATAAAAAAAAAAAAAAAAATGGGATGAAGCAGAATAGTGTGGCATTCCACAAGGAAATAATGTTTCAACAATAGTGGCAGGGCTAGGAAAATGGGAGATCCTCATTAAATAAAAAAAAATTAACTCAGCCCATGAACTATAATTAGGCATTTGAAGTCTTTCAGATGATATAAACACGTAACATGAAATTGATTACTCACACATCCAAAAAGGTTACACCTCATGATAAGTGACAGCGTAAATCGAATTGACCATATATGTTGGGCACGGCAGAACTCGACTCAGCTCAGAATTAGAGTATGTGAATACAGCTATTGAATGCTTATTTTCAGTGGTGATACCATTGTAGATTCATTTACGAAATCAATAAAAATTATCTTGCTCAACTGTTACTATTAGCTAAAAATAATTGGCCACATAATTATTGCTTTAGCCAATCTTTAGGGCAGAAATAAACTGCGTTTTTGCAATTTAGTTTGTTTGCCATGAGTATGGATCAGAAATTGCATAAAAAAGATATGTGAGCACAGGAATGGTCAATGTCATGCAAAAGATGTGAAGCTATTTATTCCATATTTCTGCAAGTAGGAGGAGCATATACAGAAATCCAATAAAAAACAATTTTTCTTAAGATAAGCTAATTATTTTAGAGAGCATTAAATTCTTAATTTGTTTTTTGATGCAAGCATCATTTGTAATGCCAAAGGATATGATCAATCCTCTAATTAAATCACCTTGACATTTGACAAGGCAAGATAAAAACTCCAAGAGGAATTTATCTTCCTGTCCAAAATCTATCACACTCAAATAAAAGTTGCCTTTAGAGAAGTGATCCTGACAAAAAGACAAGGACAATTTAATTATGCTTTGAATTTTCTGAGTAAATTTATATGTATGCTATGGTAAAAAGTTGTCTTGGAACCATGCTATTAATAGTCAGTGTTCTTAAAAAAAAAAAAAACTTTTACACCTAGTACTTAGTTTACTTGGCTTTATCACTGTGAATTCTGAATCCCTTAAAGTACTTTTAGTTTCAGTGTTCTACAATTGCCTTTATTAAAGTTAATTCAAATTTGTATTACATGTCTTGTTCTATAAGTCATTGACAGTCAATAGCACGCTGAAAAAAAAAAAAGAACAATATAATTATCCTTTTCTTTTCACCAAAGACATTGTTCTGTATCACTTTATTGTCACAAAGAAATCAAATGATTTGATGAATTCTTATAATTTTATTCTCTGATCAATTTATTACATTTTCATGTGCAATATGTCTATCTTACCAGGGATGGGACAAGAAAAAAATTCAGATTTTCATACAAATAACAATCCATAGTACATTTAAAATGTGATGGGGTCCAGTTAAAGGAATGGAAAAGCCTGTGGGCACAAATGAGAGAAATTACTGCAAAGTTAAATTTCATGCAAGAAGCTTTCCATGTCATAAAACACATATTTTCCTTTTTCCTTTTATTGAAATCAAACCTCAAACATAATCACAGGTACAAATATTTTGCAGCAACATTCAAACGAATACAATTTCTGTACACTGGCAAACATTAAAATTTAAATGCACAATTACAATATATTTTATACCCTGAGGATTGGTTTTCAATCTTTGGTATCTAGTGGAAAAGATAAAATTACCAAAAAATAAATTTACGCTACAATCTAAAAACATTCTAATAGGTCCAAATGCCCATGCCTGATCCAGTGTAAATAAGGGATAGCTGATATTGAGCCTTTCTGACATAACAACTTCCCTAATTTAAATTTTCCAAGTAAACTTTGGGAATATGGTTTTACCACAAGCCTACTTTCATGGACTAAGAGGGAAAATGTTCTCTTTCTTTCGGAATGTGAGACAAAAGATGGTATTTATTTTTTTTATGCAGGAAGTACAGTTATGAGGAGGGGAAAAAGCTCAAGGATTCTGAAAATATTTAGGTTTGTGGGTAACAGTACACATAAGCATGCCTGAGATCATTCAAATTAATGAGCCATACACAATGTTTGTAAACAGCTGACTCCTTGACAGTATCATCCTTGGCTTGCACACTTTCATTTAACCTCATTCAAGCTACAGGGATAAATGGAACTTACTTTCTTGCCACCTGCTTTGGTTTTCTTGTACATTCTAATACCAGAGATACTCACATTCTCTGTAGATAAGCATTACTGCTTTTGTTTTACAAGAAAGAAAGTGGTGAGGGCATGTTTATAAACAATCTGATTATTGACACTGCAGAATCATGAATATTGTGCTCTTGATTGTATTAATTTTTAATATAAAAACCATCACAGGTAGAATTCTTACAACTGTCAATTGGAATAATAGGTCATTTGGGACTTTTTAGGGATTCCATTAACAAACTGGACTTGGTTGAAATAGACAAAAAATAAATGTACTTATTCTTTGTGTGTATCTTTAACTATGTTTACATAAGAAACAACCATTCTCTTCACCAATAACACTCAGTTACACACACTTTCTCATTTAGATATGTGAACATGTTTTGATTGCAGTGTAACATAGAAAGCAGTTTTGATACTGTCCTTTGAAAGAGGGGATGTTATTTTTTTCTATTGAGAAGAGCCATGATATAAAACAAACAGTTCATGAATCTCAGAAAATTGAAACAATGGAAGCAATGAGGAGACTCTCCTCTATTGAAGAGAAAAGAGACCAACAATTCTAATACATTTATTTAAAGCAGAGATGAAGCTGTCTACTGGAATATAACACTGTCCAACATTTTTGTGGGTTATAAAGGTTGTGGGCAATGAAAACTGGAGGCAGAAAATTCACTAGAGGTATGTCTGGTTCATATGAGAAAAGTGAGTGATTGTCTGTCTGAAGGAGAAATCGATGAGCTCTTTACAAATGATTTTGTGGGAGAAAAGAAGAGTCTAAAAGAAGAGAAAGATGGGAATTGTCTTGGGTGAAGACAAGATTTGAGAAAGTTTATAGTGTCAGAGGTCATATCAGAAAAAAAAAATTGTGAAGAGTAGTACGACTTTGATCATGAGCTGTCCAATGCAATATTTAACACTTAATCACCTATACCGCTCCCATCCGCTCCTGTCCGAAAATCCTGTACCGCTCCCTATTTATAGCCAAGTAGGCTTAAATAGCTACCAACATGAAAGTCCCTGAGGTGGGCTAAATAGCAAGGGACGCTATTCTCCTTTATAAAGAGACTGCTTGTTTGATTTCATCTAAGTTCGTTGATTTTATTCAGAATTATTTACCTTGGCAGTTTTCAATTTTGTAAACATGGCTAGACCTAGGCGATCTCATCTCAGTGAGTTAGACCTTCAAGCCTTGATTGACGAAGTAAATGAGGATAATGACAGCGATTATCGAGCTGATTCTGACATAGAAATATCAGAAGATGAATCACACAGTGGTTCTCCTTCCATAGACTTGGGGGAGTCTAGTTCAAGATTAGATCTAGACCCCCAGACTGAAAGTGAGAAACCTGGCCCAAGTGGAGATGGACCTGATCACCCTGATGAATGGACTTATGATATGACAGGTATTGGTACCAATGTACGTGATTTTACACAGGTATCTGGTCCTACACACCCTCTAGATCTAGATGCAGAGCCTATTGAGTACTTTTTTCTGTTATTTCCAGTATCTTTTTTTGACACAATGGTCACCGAAACCAATCGCTATGCGCGTCAGCACCCAGAGATCAATCAGAGGTGGACTCCGGTGACTGTACCGGAGCTCAAAGCCTATCTCTCCATATATTTTTATATAGGTATCCAACGTTTGTCAGATTGGAGAGACTATCGGAGTACAGATGAAATTTTGAATCCCTTTGTATCAAACCTAATGATAAGAAATCGGTTCGAGGAAATAAACAAAAATTTTCATCTCGCTGACAATACTGCTAACCCTGATAGGGGCAGGGCTGGCCATAACCCTCTTCACCGTGTACAACCAATTTTAGATCTAGCAAAGAATACATGGCCTGCTAATTTCCAACCAGGAAAGAATCTCTGTGTTGATGAAGCTATGATAAAATTCAAAGGTAGATGCCCGTTTCTGCAGTATATGCCGGCCAAACCGACTAAATGGGGAATAAAAGCATGGGCAATTTGTGACTCTAAAACCTTTTACATGCTTGATATAAACATTTACGCAGGTAAGCACAATCAGCTAGAAAACCCAGACAGACCTTTAGGTGACAGGGTAGTTTTAGCACTCACTCAGCAGTTTAGAGACAAAAACCATGTAGTATATTTTGATAACTACTTTTCAAGTTTACCTCTCTTTGAAACGCTCGAAAACAACGGACTGTATGGCTGCGGAACCCTTCGTACAAACCGAAAGGGATTTCCAGCATTTGTGTAAGATCCCAAGTGTGTCAAGAACCCGGGAGACACTGTTCGCATGAGAAAAGGGAACGTCCAAGTCATAGCTTGGTTTGACCAGAGAAAAGTCACCTTGGCTTCAAATGCTCATGACGCGTCAGACACCATCCTCACTCGACGAGCGCGGCCAAACACTCCCAGGCCTGAGTACAGCCAGCCAATGGCTATCAAACAGTATAACCTGAATTATTTTGGGGTGGACAAGAATGATCAGCTGAGGCAGTACTATTCAATAGCTTCCAAAGCTCACAAGTATTGGAAGTACATCTTTTGGTTCATTGTCGATGTCTGTGCTGTCAACGCCTACATCCTGTACCTCCTTGCTCCGGGTGGTCCTCGCCCAAAACTGATGAGCCACAAGCAATTTAACTTATCCTTAGTGCGCTCACTTGCTGGAAACTTTACGAGCAGAAAAAGGATGGGTAGACCGTTAAAAAGACCAGCAGGTCATGAGCTTACAAGAATAAACACAAAAAGAGGACAGCGAGACTGCGTCGGCTGTAAAGAGGTGGGGAAGAAGACCAACAGTGGAAAGGCAGTGCAAACCAAGCTTGAGTGTCTCTCTTGTGGCAAAGCACTCTGCAGACCTTGCTTTGAGACAAAACATCAATAAATATAGGTAGTAACATTATTTTCAACACATTTTATCTTTCTGTTTGATTTTGCACTTTCAAAAAAAGTTAAAAAATTACTTTTTTTTTTTTCATTTCAAAAATTTTTTGGACCACAACCATTGAAAATTTCAGTTTCAAAATGATTATATCTGTTTGTTTATCTTCTGCTTTAAACAAGTTCCAAATTTGAGTTTAATTGGTTGAAAATTAAATTTTTTACAATTTTTTTTCTTTAGTCACCTCTTATTTAGCTTCGGAAATGGGAAAAAGTCAGGATTTATGGAGGCGAATTGTGGGAAAAACTTAGGTGATTAAGTGTTAAAGAGAAATAAAGGCTTTACTAGCATCCAGAGAACTGTCCAGATTTGCTGGTGGGAAAACAAAATAATAAAGCTATGATTCTTAGGTGCTTTCATAGGAATTTATGCAAAATATTTCCCAAGTCAGGTGAAAATAAAAGCAACAGCTGCTGCTTTGGAGTAGTTGCGTTATTTCAAGTCCCATCTGCACAAATGTCTCTTTAGTCTAATTTAGACCTACCTTTACTATACTGATTTTCATTAAGGTTCTTATTTAGTTGGCATCAAACACTAGCTAGCACCAAGGGATAAAACCAGCTAAGACAAGAAAGTTAAAATATGGCATTTGATTTTTTGGGATTGTGAAGGGGAAAAGGGTTCAAACATGTGTGATCAATACTCTGCTCACACTTTCTCTTATCCTGTCATTTGCCAAAGTTGCAAGGACATTTACTCCATTTGAGAAGTAGAGATATTTCTAAATACAGCAAATTAAAAAAAATGTTAAAAAAAAATTATTTCAAAGCTCATTTCTTTAGCCTTAAAACACTACCTGAACTGACCCCTGAAATACAAATGAAGGGTTTAGATACAAAAACCGATATAAGCCATTTCTTGAATTGGCAATGTTTTTCCTGCCTTTGATGGAGTGGCTCGAAAGGCATACAAAACAGACCTAGTTTTATGTAGAACCTGATACATCACGTACTATTTGGTAAGGAAAAACATTATGCAAAAACTGATATAACTAATCAGACATATCCAACTCTATTGCGACAGAGCCAATCAATGGCCTCTGCTGTGTCACATGACTTACTGTCGCTGTGGGTAAACACTCAAGATATCTGATGAGAAGGTGTGAAGCTCTTTGTCCGGGTGAATTGCATTAACTCTACAATCAAAAGTAATACTAATAGGATTTTTTAAAAAGCCTGAGGAGAATTCATTATCACTGAGTCCCGTTTCTTCCCCCCCCCTCTCCATCTCTGAAATTCTGCAATTATCTTAATTATAAATTCTGCGCCTATCTTCATAACGTCCTTTTTATTGCTCTCTTTCACTTTCTCCTTACCTGTATATAACACATGACTATATATTGTTATTTCACCTCTGTATGGATGTTTGTCTCATTAAAAATCTTAACACAATCCCTACCATGAGCCGATTGAAGCGGCTCACGGTCGCCAAACTTACCTACCACTAACCGGTACAATCGGCTCGGACTTTCTAGTCCTAATCCAGTCCATGTTTTCGATCTATCCAATCCAATGTTTACTAAAACGAATTCTACTTCACTTCCGGCCTATTTTTAGCGTCGTTTGAGCTAAGTGGCGGTTGATTTTCATCAGGTTTTGACCAAAATAAATTGTTAAATCTAGTGTTTATTGTTGAGGTAAAAATGGATGAAGCAAGCCCTTCACAACCTTGCAAACGTTCTTATTTTCCTGCATCTGCTGTGCGCAATATGTGCACTTTGACAGACGGAGGTGATGAATCTGATGCAGGACTTTTATCAGATTCAAGTTGGGAAAACAGTAGTTCTAGTTCAAGTGATTCTAACAGTGAGAAAGACAGCTGTGAGCAGGGCAAAGCCAAGGGTACATCTAGGGTTACAGGAAAAGGAAAGACACCAATGTTGCCAAGAAATAGGCCTAGATCTAGTAGTTCAAGTTCAAATCTAGATCTAGGTCCTGAGACACAAGCAACACCATGGAGAGAGGTGGAGGAGGGGCACACATCTAACAACTTTCGCTTTGTCAAGCAGGCTAGCCATGGTGTAAACAAAGATGTTGTGAAGCAGGATAGTTCTGAGTTAGACTGTTTGTTTGCACTACTTACCCCTGAAATAGTTGATAAACTGCTCCAGAACATCAATGCTTATGCCAAACTTCTACAACAAAAGAACACCCCAGCAAAATGATACTCTATCTACGGCAACTATCAGCCTGTCACGCGGATAGAATTTCTCAAGTTCATGTCCATCCTCATCGCAATGGGCCTCGACCCTCGGGACAATGTAAAAGCATACTGGAGTGTCTCAAAGCCCCACAAATACACTCCCTGGTTTGGTCAAATGATGCCAAGAAACAGATTTGAGGCCATATTTCATACGTTCTTGCATGCCGGTGGCGTTCATGTGGAGGAGCAAGAGAAAATTGAACCTTTTTTAGAATCACTCCAAGCACAATTCCAGACTGCATTCTATCCTGGAAGAGAGGTATCCATAGATGAAATGGTTATCAGTTACAACGGACGTTGGCGCAAGAAGCAGTTCAACTCATCGAAGCTGTCAAAGTATCACATAAAAACATTTGGACTGTGTGATAATGCGACGGGATACGTTATAAACGTATTCACCTATTACGGCAAAAGGACAGTGTACCATCCAGACTCAGACCCTGACAGTCTCCAAGCAGTAAAGGTGTTCCAGAAGCTCCTTGAACCCCTGGACAGAGGTCACTACATCTTTGCTGACCGATTCTACACATCCTTCTCACTGCTGGAGTACCTGACTTCCAAGAGTTTTTATTACACCGGGACCATTGACGCCCGACGTTGCAACTTGCCTGTGCAGCCGAAGACCCTCAAGCTGGACCACCTACAGATGAAGTGGTACATCTATAAAGATGGGAAATACCTGTGCGTTGCCTTTCGTGACAAAAAGGCCAAGAAGAATGTTTCCGTGGTCAGCAGCCTGTCCGACTCATCCACCACCCCTGTCGAAACTCGCCGCTGCCTAACGGTGCAGAAGCCGACCATGATTACAGCATACAACAACATGAACGGCTGGGATCGTGCAGATCAGAATGTGGGCTACTATGGCATGCACAAACGCAAGAGCATAAAGTGGTGGAAGAAAATATTCCACTGGCTCCTTCAGCTTTGCCACATCAACGCAAGGATTCTGTTCCTGCTAACCCACACAGAACCGCCGCCGCGCCACAGCCTGGTAAAGTTCAAAGATGCCCTCATCAGTCAACTAACTGAAGCTGCTGCAGCTTTGAATGCTGCCCCAGAGCCTGCACCAACAATGCCTGCCCTCAATACCCCTCAAAATGCCCATGTGCAAGTTGTCGCTCGTCTTGCTCCAGAAAGCCACTTCGCAGAGACGGTCAGAGCCGACCGCAACTGTAAGGTCTGCAGCAAGCCGGGAAACCGCAAGCGCACAACCAAAACTTCCAGACCTGGCACACTAGAATTAAGTTCTAGGTCCCCACGAGCAGTACTTACAAATTCTTAGCTGACTCCTATAGGATTGCCGTTATTTTTTTATATAGGTGTTGTTAGTAAAAATGTTGTAAAATATTTATTTCTTGGATTACACTTTTCAAATTTGACACATGACTTCATAATTGGATTATACACACGGTGGTGTGCTGTTTGATTGGATTGGATTAAAATTTCCAGATCAATGAGACCAGTAAGTTGGATATTTTATTTTTATTTTATTTTTACTTTTCGTTTATATCATCTTTTTATACATCTACCTCCTTACAAAAATTTTTAATTGCTATCTAACACTGATATTTCAAATCTGTATTCAATTCCCTGCATTTTGATATATAATACTAGTAGGTTCTAGAAATATAGGGGGTCATAAACTTCAATTCAAAAAAATCAGGTCTAGGATTTACGTGGGTCAGAAAATATGGCTTGGGCACACGGTAAAAAAAAACCCTGGTAGGGATTGTGTTAAAATCTTCATTATTTGCCAACTTGGGTTTTAATCTGTTTTTGCAATAAATGTATTATACAAATATATCTGATTTTGCAGACAATCAGCTAAAATCCATTAATTTCAAAACAAAGATTTATTCAGAAGTGCATCATTTCACACTGAGTGATACCGATTTAAGGAACTAACATTAATTTTTTGTATATCAGTTCACATGGGGAATAAAAAGAATTTTCATTTTTCTCAAAACAAAGAATATGGATATACCTGCTTTTGCATGTAAACCCTTCAAATTTTCAAGGTAGCTCCATAAAACTGTCCATATCGAGCATCAAGGCATAGGAATAATAAATTATATGACAATATATGTACATGCTATGAAAAAATAAGTCTACAGCAAAATAGCAACGGTCAAGGCATACTAAACGACTTGGCAAAAAGGGAGGCAAGTGCTTGATCTGCATTTCCATTGGCACGCCGCAGCTCTTCTAACACTGCGTTTCTCGAGAAGCCATTCTGCATCAACTGACTCACTATGGCTTCAGAAAACTGTGGCACAGATGTTCCTTGAGATGAAGAGGGTGCTAAATTTCCAGTTCTATGAGAAGCACTAGCTGCAAAGGGAAAAATAAAGGTTTCATTAGATAGGTGACTTTCATGAGTACAATAACATAAACCTAAAGCAACAATTTCTGATGACACATGAAAAGAATATTTTTTTATCTACTAAAATTTTTTTTTCAGGCAGCTGAACTGATATTCACAACATTTATGCAACACTGTTAAACAAAAGAAGTATTGCAAAATTTAAAAATGGAAATCCTGACAGGAAAAATCTATCTCAACTAACTGATGGACCATTGCAAGATTTTTTAAAATGTATTATAGCTCTGCAACAGTAAGAAAATGTGTAAAATAACACCCCAAAAACCTTCATTACCTCTAATGAAATCCATCACTACCCTGCAAAAATTTTAAACCATATAACAGGTGAACAAGTGTCATAAATCTTGCACATATTTGTTCCGGAACTAGCTTTGGTTACTGCCAACATGCATTGAAATACAAAATCATACATAATTGAAATCCCCTTTCCTTGGATAATAACGTAAAAATTAAAAATTAGTTAAAAAACCTGACTGCTAAAAAAATCGCTTTCCACTATATTGGAATACAAATCTTGAATAAGGGAAATCTTGCTACTCAGCAGTTGTGAATATTACTAATTTTCAAAAGGTGCCTTTTTCAACAATAGTCACAACATTTCAAAATTTAAAAAGAAAATGCAGCTGTAAAACTACATTTTTCAAGTCCTGCACTTAGCACATATAATAAAGAGATATTTTTAACAATATCACGTTGTTCTTGCGTGTCTTGTAAAATTTATGAGATGTTCAAAGCAAAAAAAAAAAGTTTTCTTGTGCAATTTTTTATTCATCATTGAGGAAAGAAATACTGTTTTCCAACGACAAACATAGTTTCCTGCTTTACTTAGACGTATTGTATAGTGTCATCATGGCTAATTGAAATTAAAGACATGTATAACCCTCAATGAGATAATAATAATTGATCCAATTTAATTCACCAGCATTGCTATGCATCAATCTTTATTTTGTTTAAATGCATTGAAATGCGATATGTCTACTCTTAAGACCAGCAATACCTCTGAGATATAAATGCATTGATATTTTGTTGTGTTTAATTTTTATGCTGAATCATGTTAAAAATTGAAATCTTTAATAGTGTTTGCATTTAAAACTACATATATTTAATTGGAAACCATCAAAGCAAACTGGATATGTGAAACAAGCCAGGTTTCAGTCATATATACCTTCGAGTACGCTAGAACTATTTCACCCATTTCATCATTAGGAGACTTATCTAAAAAGTTATTTTAAAGGAATTTTAAAGTTCAAAGAGCTTTTGTTTTGGGTAATAACTAGTTTGAATATGTATGAGGCAGTTTAGATCAATACATCTTCTAAATCTAGATATAGAGCCTAGATCCATGTTACAACATACAAATACTGTGTAATATAGATAGATTTTTTTCCATTTGATGCTTGTAATAACTTACGTAGGCCTAGATTTATATTAAATTATACGTAAGGGCAACTTTAAATGACAAAAGTTCTATATTTCCTCTTTATCAGTATTTAGATGTAATGATGAGACAATTTATGTCATCAATACGTTTGAGAACAAAATTGTGGGTTTTTTTTTTGTTCAAATAAGAATTTGGAGCTTGTAATAACTTAAGGCTTATATCTATGTTAAATTATTCCTTTTTAATTCTAAGTGACAAAGTTCTATATTTTGCCTTAGCACTTAAATGTAATAATGACAATTTCATCAACACGTCTAAGAGCAAAATTAGGGGTGGGGGTTGTTTATTTTATGTTTCAAATAAGAATTTTCTGTTTGATGTTAAGAGATATTGATAATAAGTACTCAAAATGAGCATTTATTAACATCACTGTTAAATAAAAATCCAAAAACTTCTATGGCAATGATTGACTTTCATGTAACAGTGACAGAAAGTTTGATTTCCATACAAAAGTATTTTAAATTTCAGTTCAATATTTAGGCATAATTACACAGTATTTAACTCAATTTATCTTTAGA
Source organism: Elysia crispata (assembly GCA_033675545.1). Classification (NCBI taxonomy): domain Eukaryota; kingdom Metazoa; phylum Mollusca; class Gastropoda; family Plakobranchidae; genus Elysia; species Elysia crispata. Next base: position 146,968 of record JAWDGP010000665.1, read on the forward strand.
AAATCAAGTAGGGACATAATTCACAAAACAGAAAGTTATGAAATATGGCAAAACTTGTGTCATCATTACATCTAAGTATTTATGACAATATTTAAAACAAATAGCTTTCTTTCCAAAATGAGATGCTGAACTATCTTTAGAATAATTTTATTCCATCCTTAGGATGCTTATTTTACTAGAAACATACATTTTATGTGTAAAAATACAAAATGAAAATAAAGCCCCAAGTTCAAAAATTGACATGAACTTTTGAGAATAAGTCGTATCATCAATATCAATAATTAACACAACTAGACCTTATCAAATGATAATGCTGGTATCAACATAATAATTTAAAATGCTGCAAGGTAAACAGCACTGACTTGAGTGAAATTTAAATTTACAAGTTCACTTGATGCCTTAGGTTTAGTCCAATTCAGTCAAATGTTGGCCAGATCATATTTAAAGATCTTACTTAGATGAAAACATTCTCTTTACCTTCTCATAAATTACATGCAATCATCAGCACTCCCTAAGTTGTTTTTTTTTTTTTATTAATAAGAGAAAGAGGGACTTGTCTGCTTTAAATGCCTTTTTTCTTACATCAAATTTCCAAGACTCAGCACAATAGGACTGATATGTGACTATATTTTAATCAGACAAGACATACTATTAAAACAAAGGGTAATTTTATGTCAAAATACTGCCCCCCCTCCCCCTTACTGGAGATGACTTATAATCAGGTTGCCCACTGTATTAAACTGCAGCTAATTACACCTGTAGCATTTATGGTCTCCCTGGAGGGATAAACCAAATGAGGGCTGCTTGAAGAAAAACGTCCACATTTCTTTTGTGCTAGGAACCTTTTTTCCTTTAATTGAACAAAGAAAATCTTAGCGACATTTACACGAGAGATTTTAAATGCCTTGTGTATCTATATATTTTAAAGCTGTTAAATGAATTGCTCTTGAGAATATAAATGTGTTAGTGTTGTGCAGTTTGCTTTTCTTTGCCATCATCTGTTCATTTGAACTGGGAATTGTTTGTAATTAAATATTAGTATATAAAATATTAAGATTATCTCTGTGAAGCAACTCCAATCAACTATTTGACTTCTAAGCCTGACGTTCTACAGACTTTAAAGCTGTTAAATGAATTGCTCTTGAGAATATAAATTTGTTAGTGATGTGCAGTTAGCTTTTCTTTACCATACATCTCTTCCCCATCATTTGTTTATTTGAATTGATTGTAATTACATATTAATATATAAAATATTAAGATTATCTACACAAACCAGGTCCAATCCATCATTTAATTCCTTAATTGTTGACACCCTTGAGAACAAATCCATCTCTTGATGTATTTGCATTACACGGCGTACCAAAATCGGCTCTCAGCGATACTTTAGTTTAGGCCTGCTTGCCTGCATATCTCCTTACCAACGACCGTCTTCAGTGAATCAGTCACTGTCAGATACGCTCTGCTAACGATGCTATGCAGTGTAAACGGGTGCGCCCGATATTTTGCGCACTGCACTTTGATGCGTAATAAAGTTTGCCTTTGTTTAGCATCCTCCAGTCAAATTTTTTTACGTCCAACATCAGTTTCCTTCTGTCTTTGGATCTATCAACTCTACTTTGTGATTTTTGTGAAATTCCCGTGTTTTTATCTTTAAAAGGTTTTGTTTTAGAGCTTCGTTTTGCTCACTTAGTTTGTTAATTAAGTTTTAAAAATTTACCTCTATTGTGTCCACTTAATTAGCTAATTACAGATAAACGGCTCCATAGAAGTCTTTTTTTTTTCTTCAAGGGTTTTCAAATATTATTTTTCTTTCTGATTTAACAGGTTTCATATCCTCAGCATTCATAAGTAATTTTTAAATTAATTTTTTTAACACCATTATAGAAAATACTAAAGATCTTCTCTATCAATATACCTCTATTGTGCCAACTTAATTAGACAATTAAAGACAAACGGCAGTATACAAATCATTTTTTTTAATTCGACAGTTTTCAGATATCATTTCTCTTTCTGATTTAACAAGTTTCATATCTTTGGCAATCATAAATGATTTTTAAATTATTTTTTTAAACACTAATATGGAATATACTAAACATCATCTCTATGAATAAACTTCTATTGTGTCAACTTAATTAGGCAATTACAGATAAACGGCCCCGTAAAAACCATTTCTTTTTCTTTAACAATGTTCAAATATTATTCCTCTTTCTGGTTTAACAGGTTTCATATACTCAGCAATCATCTACATTTTTTAAATTAATTATGTTTAAACACCATTATGGAACATACTAGAGATCTTCATTATCAATATGTAAGCGAAATGTGCAGAACCTGTGGACAGTTGAATTTAACAAAGAAGGACAAAAAACAATACAAAAAACCATTCTCCAGTGTTGATCTGAGTGATGACATTTTTTTGGTGTTCGGCATTGATGTATCCAAAGACAATGACTGTTTTTCGAAGTATGTTTGCCATAAATGTAAAGCAAGCATATCAACGTGGAAAAAACGTGGAAGTGTGACAACTATAAAAGCAGCTAGGACTGTCGCACAGACAACTAATGCTATATGGTGTGACTTTGACGAAAACAAATCTTTAATGAACTGTTCTCTGTGCTATCATCGTCTCTTTAGCCTAGCTAAAGGCAATATGAAAGCAGGCATGAGTCCTCAAACTCAGAGAGACACGGCCGAGAGAGAAATCACTGAAAACAACTCAGACACTAGCCATTGTTCACAGATTGAAAACGCAACACTAGATACACCACTTGCACTTGCAGACACAATTGAAACAATGGCAGATAGCCACATAGATCACGAAGTAAGCGTAGTACTGGTCGATACCAGCAGGCCCAGTAATAGCATAGAGACAGATAGAGAAATTTCCGACCAATTATATCAACATGAAAATACAGACCACCTGGACACTCCTCCCACTAGGGACAATTCAGAAAACAAAGACACAACATTAGATGCACCACTAGCAGACACACAGACAGCAGAAGTAACAATCGAACGAGGTACAGACATAGAAAATGCAGAAATAATTAACACAGAAACACAATTTATCAGGGCAGTAGACGACGTAGATATGACTTCTAGCGAGACACAAGCTCTTCCCATCCCGATTACTCCCATAGCTTCATCAACACACATCAAACCCTCTGGCTCAGGCAAAATAGATAGTTCAACATCCCCAATGATAAAATCATTCTCAACATTTAGTCATTCTCTTAGTTTGTCAGTAGATCACCCTCTTTCAAAGGAAGAGGAAAGCTTAAATACACATCTTGTTAGAAGAAAGTTACATACAGACTCACTCAAAAAGACAATAAAATGCAAGACCAGAGGGCAACCCATAGTACTACAAAAAGTTGTTGCACCAAGAAAGGCCACAGACTTAGCAAGGACACCAACTAAAAGAAAACGAGTAAAATTAGTAGAAGATGTTAGGTCAACAGTAGCAGGAACATCCAAGGACTCAGAAGACACGCAAGTAGCATTAGAGCTTAGAAGATTTCCATCAGGTCGTAGAATTGATATTTGTAAGAAGGCAGGGGTGAAGCAGAAGTTAAAACTTAGCGGAGAACAAACTTTAACCATGAAAGAAGAGCTAGGAATGAGTTGGAGACAGGGAAGAAAACATAGAAGACTATTGAAGGGTCTAGGGGTTCAGCTTCAGAGTGAGCATTGCGTGAGAAGAATATCTAAGGAACTAGTATCTGATTTCGTTAGGGTAGAGAAGAAGACATTTTTAGATGAAGAGGGCAACGAGTTTCAGGAGACATATGGTAGAATAAAGGGATTAAACAGATTGATAGATAGACTGTTAGATTTATATGATGCGAAAAATATGCTCACCTGGCACAGTAATAGCATACCAGATAGTGAGATTTGGGTTAAGATTGGGGCAGATCATGGTAGAAGTTCACTAAAATTCACACTCCAAATTGCAAACACACAAAAGCCAAACTCACAGCAAAACACAATAGTAATCGCATTGGCATCGGTTAGAGATTCTTATGAGAATATTGCTAGGTTTTTAGAGGGTGGGTTTGGGGATGAGCTTGCTGCTCTTCACTCTCATATGTGGAGAGAGAAAACAATACAAACTTTTCTTAATGGGGAATATGACTTTCTTTGTAAAGTCTATGGTTTGTCAGGACCCCAAGGCACCTTCCCTTGTTTGTGGTGCTTGATGCCGCGGCGTTCCATGCATAGTAAAGACAAAGTTCATTACAGCAAAAGAACATTAAACACACTGTTTTCTGACAACGCTGCTTACCAGACACAGAGCGGAGAAAAAACACAAGTTGCTAGATATAACAATTGCAAGCATCCACCTCTAATTAAGGTAGAGCTAAACAAAGTAGCACCCCCATATCTTCACATTTTGCTAGGCGTAGTTTTAAAACATCACAAACACCTAGAGGAAGCCGCTCACGCTATTGACGTGAAAATCACAAAACAAGAAGACAAGAACCTGACTGAGTTAGGGAAGACTGTCAAAACATACGGGGCGAAGTGGCAGCAAGCGCAGATACTGATAGAAAAACTTCAGATGGAGCAAGGCTGTTTTGTTTTTAGCGAGAGGGGTGCGGACAGGGATAGACATTGGGAAGAAGTAGAAAACACAGAAAATGCTTTATCACAAATAGAAGGGGCAGAATTAACATTTAGATCAGGGCCAGTAGCTTCATCCTTAGACCCCATACTCACAAAACACAGAATTACACCTCAAGCATACCACAGTAGGTCATTTGTAGGTAACCATTGCCACAAATACATGAAACCACATGGCTATGAAGAGCTCACAACTACAATCACCTCTAGGACCCAAGCCTGCACATACGACCCCTTCTTAGTCGACGAAGCATTCACACTAAAACTTAAGTTTGATCAATTAAATTACGCATATGCTCAAGTTCATAGACACATTTCCCATACAAATTCTGTCATGGAACAATCAGTCACAGATATTCAGGCACTCATTGATAATTACATGACCACATACAGGAGGCAATTTCCAAATAAAACAATTCCCAAACAGCACATATTGGAATACCATTGCACTCCACATATTTTGCAATATAGATTAGGACTGGGCCTGCTTGGAGAACAAGGAACAGAGGCTTCACATCAAACAATAGCACAACTAGAAAAATTTAGAGCCTCAGCCATTTTAAATAGTGAGAGTAAAATGGAACATATTTTGTCGTCACACCTTCTAAATATTCTCTCTAGGTTGACTGTCGATAGCACATAACCTTATGAAGTCACATCAGCATACGCATCTGGTCATGTAAACAATTATTTATTATCGCTGTAAAATTACTTAGTGTAACGCCAGTTCAAGCACATGTAACTTATTTATTATCACTGTAAAATTACTTAGTGTAACGCCAGTTCAAGCATCTAGTCATGTAACTTATTATTTATTACTATTGGCAAATTACTTAGTGTCACACCTTCCACGCATCTAGTCTTGTAAATTATTATTTATTACTATTGGCAAATTGCTTAGTGTCACACCTTCCACGCATCTAGTCTTGTAAATTATTACTTATTACTATTGTCAAATTACTTAGAGTCACACCAGTCCACACATCTAGTCATGTAGATTAAAATTCATCATCTCTGTAAAATTATATTGTGCCTTCTGATGTCATCTTTTTAAAACTGTGTTATTGTTCGCCATTGTTCCTTGTTTGGATATTCTAGCTCGATGGAGTAACATACGCTGTTGTAATAATTTAAAAAAAAATTGTTTGGACCAAGCTCACAGATCCACTTTTTATGCTGAGGATACGATTTTTGCGTGAGTGTTAAGAAAAATGTTTTGCCTTATTGACTGTAAAAAAAAAATTAAGTTCTGTGGAGCCGATTGTCCGTTAGCGGTCAATTAATCATGTTAATTAACTCAGTAATCATGTAATTTTTTAAACTTTTTAAATGATTGGTAGAAAGGCTTCTATCAAAGCAATTTTTATAATTTTTTTTTTAAATCAAAATATATTTTACTATTATTTTAATGAGTGAATGATCAAGTTAAAAGATAATTAAATGAAACCAGCAGATCGTATTAAAATGAACTACTATAACAAAAGATTGATGCATGCCAGCAGTGCGGCCGACCTTGACCGCGCATCGGGTGAATGACCCCGACCCCATAACCTACTTAGCGCTTGACTGGGGCCAGCGCAGCCCAACTAAAGTATCACTAAAGTGACGCCGTGATTAGGACACATTGAGCACTTTGTGGAAAGATGCTTTATTCAGAATTCAGACTAATCTTATAAAATCCTAAATGTTAAAGTTGCACTACCTGAATCTTGGGCTGAACGTGAAAGAGCCTCTGCAAGGTCCCTGTCTTCATCATGTGTAGCGGTACCAAGCGGCTGGTTCAATCTAGCATGCTCTGGTAGGTCTGCTTCCCCAAGAAATGGTGTGAAGATTTTCTCATCCCCAATCTCTAGACGATTCTTCCTCAAGTCAATGATGCACTACAAATTAAAACCAGGATTACTTAAGTAGTAAAAGATCAATAGGGTTGGGTCAAGAAAAGAAAAAACTATGCAAGTGCAGTGAAACCTCCAAAACTACTCCTTGCCAAAATTCTCTAGCTCTAGGTATTTAAAACTGCACTTGTTATGAAATCTAGAAGACAAAATAAAAATTGGGATAAGAATGCCCAGCCTGTAGACTGGTAATGAAAAAAAACAAGGGAGACACCCTAAGATGCAGATTAGTGGCTCCTGCATCCCTACAGGAATTTTGCATGTTCAAATGGCCATGCATTTTACACGTTAAAATGGCGACACTCTGGAATCTGAGTTGAGTTTACTCATTGCAAGTTTTATCCCCTGGCTTTCATGTGCATAAAATGCAAACCCTTTTATACTAATCACAAGCATCAGTGACATATGATCAGGTCACTGACCACAGAAAAAGACAGAACAGCAACTAGTTTAGTGAAACAGATTTCACTGAGGCCACAAGACAGATCTAGGCATAAAAACCGCTTTTTATATAGAATATTCTCAGGGATGAGAAATCGACACAAAATTTTTACTGAACTTTTTAAAATCAGTTAATGCAAGTCTTGGAGGAAGAATTATCTCTCTTCCCCCCTCACACTAAATTAAAACAAAGTTTGATTAAACACAGAGCCATGATTGTGGAGCATTTTTTTCATACTGATTTAGCTCATATTTTTTTCCGTGCTCAGACTAAGAATTTGAATGACCTGTAGCCCATCTACAGCTGTGTCCACTAAAATGTTACTGCTTTCTGTGCTTTCATCGGAGTATATCTGAAGGCCTATATTCTAGCTTACATATTGAGCACTTCTCTCATCTTTATTTTTTCTTTAAGACAATTGAGCTGAACATGATCAATATTGATTAGCTCTAAAACTTCTCACTACGCTCCACCTGACAAAGTAAAAAGAAAAATAACATCTAACACTTAGATCTTGATTTATAATTATTTCCTTTGGAATGAAAATTACCTTCTACAGTTGTAGTTTCATGTCAAGTCATGTCATCTGCGGTTTCAATTTTAAGGTCTAAATTTACTTTAAATCTAGTTCTACTTAGGATTTCTCAATAATCAACTAGATTGAAATAATGTATCTTGACCCCTTCCCCCCCAAAAAAAAAAACAATGTCTAGTCATATTTATTATCAGATGAAGAAATAATGATCCGTCAGAAATGACGAAGAAGTCTGGATGGAAAGATCATAGTTTTTCTGACAAATGTATAATACTGTAAAAAAAAAAAAAAAAACTCAATGGCAATATCTTCATTTCAACTACAATACAAATCTCAAAATTGGAATTGAAAATATAAATAATAATAAAAAAATATGCTATATCGACATAATTTTCGCCCAGTTTTATACTTTGGCATAGGCTGGTAAGTGATTACAGAAAAATATTGTACTAGTCATAGAATTATATTTTCATTGTATCTTTTTCCGTATGGCACAAGGACAGGATTTACTAAGGACCACATAAATATTCAAAACATATGGAATTCCGGAAAATTCTCTTATTTCTCTTTGTAGTTTAGGATAAAGATCTAACCTACAGACCAATATGATCCACCACAGACTGACATTCATGGGTTAATTTAGATCTTGAACAGGGATTAGGTTTTATTGTTCACAAACAAAAGTTGCCATTAAAATTCAATACTTTCAAGGGATATATATTTTCAACGAAAATAATTTTTGTCTTGCAATGTAGACCCTACCACCAAACTGAGCAAAATTCACAAGAAAAAGACGTTAAAAACGGACGCTTGCAAAAAATATACATTCATAAATTGAGGGTGCACCAGCAAAAAAAAAAAAAAGCAAAAAGAAAGGTTATGCCACACACAGGACAAAATCGAACCAAAAAAAAAAAAGATCTTTGCTCAAAACAATAACCTTGAAACAGTAATCACATAATGCTGTCTTTGATGAATGATCATTAACCAGTTTAGCTCTAAATTCTGATAAAAGCAAGATTTCTTAGCTTGTAATTCTTCGTTGTGAAAAATTCTAAATAATCTTAAGATCTTTTTCTTCACACCTCTTTCAGCTTAAATCAAGTACTTTATGCCTTACAATTCTTAAATAAGTGATTCAATAAATTGGGTGGCATTGGCATTATGCATCATTTGATGAATTCACTAAGAGCAGAGGGGAAGTGTACAACACAACTTCAAAAGGTTTATTTTTATATGAAAAGAGTAAATGTATCCCTTACTGAAAGGTTAATTATGACAGATACGATACTATATTCCTGATTTTAGATAATTTTTTTCTACATGATGTATAAGCCTTTCTCAAACTTGACTTGAAAAATTAAAAATCTGATGAATTTCGGTAGATCCAGCGTTTGAAAACTTAACCAAATATTTCATTGGGAGCAAAAAAATTGACAATTTGCTGGAAAGTTGTAATATTTTATTTTATAAATAACCTGGAGAGCGCAATCCACTCTATTGTTCAATCACTTCGTTGAGAAACAGGTCAATTTAAGTACACAGATTACACTACGACGGTAAGATTGTTAAGCAAAGATTGTTAGATGTAACTTAGATCTATATCCACATCTACATTAGATAAAATGATCAAATCTATAGATCTTGTGCAGATTGAAAAGTTTGCATGCCGATGAAGACTCCAAAAACAAGAAATCTTATTATCAGATCTAGATCTAGATTTCACTTTTTATAGACTTAAAATTATTTCATCTTGATTTATTCTAGTTCTATTTAGGATTTCTCAATCGATCTTGATAACTGACAAGATCTAGATGACAAAAAGCCCTGTCCTGTAGTAGATATTACTCTTCGAAGATAAAATAATAATCCTTCATTGGAAGTAACGACGAAGTCTGGATGTAAAGATAGACAGATGGTAAAGCAGAGACGAATAAAGGATAAAGTAAACAATTCGGCAGAATAAATATACGAGGTGGTTACATCTAAAATTTTAATATCAATTTTGATACCGCAATTGATAATATATAATACAAAACCGATATCAATATAATATAAATATATCGTCCGTATTTATTCTTTAGCGCAGACTGTCTGTCGAATTAAAAAAAAATAATCAAATGAAATGTTTTTAATCTTGCTTGAAGGTGAAAACTTAGTTCTGAATAAAAAATCATGTTTAAGTATTCCGAAAATCGGAAAAGGCCCAAATTTCCATAAAAAATCGGAATGATTGGCAGGTCAGAATAAATCATATCTAAAATGTAAAAAAAAAAAATTCCCCATGAAGCAAACAAAATCTGCATTTGGTTTTTCAAAGGACAATGGAAAATCAGATGAGACAGGTTTGTCTAGTGCACAGTATAGTTTAAACAATTAATAAAATGGTTTAATCAAAACAAAAAAAGAAAGTCAAATTAGTACCTGATGTCTTTTCAGCATGTCTAGACCCAACAGCATATCCATTGGCTGATTTTCCAATATTGAAAATGATGACTGCAGAAAGACATTGGCTATTTCTATTTGACCTGAAACATAAAATTAGAAAGTTAGGCTGCAATGCAACAGTACAATAGAGAACTTCGCAAAATTAATTGATAAGGGAAAAGGAGAGGTAATTATCTCTTAATTTACGTCTTTCTTTTTTTTTTGCTATACATGCAAAGACAATTTTTATCTCATAAAGACTGGTATGACAGGGGTTGAGGGGTACATACTAAAGATTTTATCTGACATTAGGGAATGAAATTTAAAGCAATTTGATAAGAAAAAATTTCCAGTAAGTAGTGTTTTGTTATTTCGAAAAGTGAATCCTAATGCATTTGATCTTTTTTAAAAATTGATAAGTTGTCATTTCACACATTAACCTAAACCATAAAAAAAAAAGAAAGAAAGAAAACACAGACATATGTTTAATCCCACATACAATATATATACAAGCACATTTTACACTATTTACCCTTTAGATCCCCTCCATTGTTTTTGAATTATTTAGCAGAATTGAGCATCTCTTCTAGATATTCCATATATAAATGTACAATGTTCTGTAAATTGTAAAAACAAGAAACCGTCAACATTTATTCAAAGAAGTTCAGGAGATCTATCACTTGATAATGAAAAAGTTCATTTAAATAAAAGGCAACTGCTTCATCAGCCTCCTGAAGTTACTAATTTTTAATGGCCGCCAAATCAGAACTACAGGTTTTACCAGCACTTAAAAAATCAGACTCCATATATGAATAAAAAAAACAAAAAAAAAACATGATGTCACAGGGCCACTTTACAGCACAGATAATTTTCTACCACCAAGTCTGAAAGCAGGTTTATTTTGTTGTTTTTTAGGGGAGGTAAAGCAATACAAAGTTCCTTGGATCTTAAGAACATCATGTTAGTAAAACCTGCCTTATGAAAATTACAAACTCACATAAATGCACCCTGCCTAGAATTTTCTGCGTGCCAACACCTTTAGCGACCCCCTCCCACCGCTTGTCCACTAAGCGCATGATGTGACATCTCTCTGCACACTGCTGGCTCATTATGGTCATCTGAGCACCTAAAATTTAGCGGGGAAAAAAAAAGAAAAAAACCCTCATGTATTAGAAAATGATGCATCTACTTAAAGCCAACTAAAATTTATAATCTTGAATGATTTGGTAGGGTGTAAAAAAACCAATTACATAATTTGATACTGTAAAAAAAAATGAATGCCAATAGATCAGATCAATATCTGTTAAAATTTTGATAAAGAGATCAATTTAAAAAAATCAATTTCACCCTTGGTGAGGTTGATAAAGGACATTCTAACTTATTCTCTTAACTATTTTACTCTTCGCACTATGACGCAAAAAAATGTTTAAAAATAATTTTTTTCTACATGAAGAAAATATCTGAGGCATATTTCAGAAAACAGCTAACTGTAGTTCGAGGGGTAAAATTTCTAGAGACACTTTAAAAAAATAAATGAACATGTGAATGCTGTCTAAATGTGTGTCTGAAAAAAAAAATTAATTAAAAAAATTGCCTTTAAATCTTACCAGAATCAACAAAGGCTTTGACTGGGTGGCCATTCACTTTGCAGTCAACATACAGCATGTGGACCTGGCCAAAGCTTTCAGGGGCATATTCCATTGCAGTCTCCATGTTGGTCTCTATGTTCTTCATCCTAAATGTTCATGAAAAAATTTGATTATGCTGAACTTTTTAATTTAAGTATTTTGATCCAAAATAAACTAGACAAAGTAAAAAACTAAGTATAGTAATAATTGAAGGTTTGTGAATTTTATGAAAGCACTGACAAAAAGAAATGTATCTATGTAATTTAACGCTTGCAAAAGATGGATCCTTCAACTGCTTTCTTTTCCTTTTTTATTAATTTTGCTGTGATTTTTTTTTAAAGTACATACATATATAAAAAAAAATAATGTAAATGAAACTGCAATATACACATCAACATCAATACATTGCTTTAAGCTTATTATCTTGAATTGATGCCAATGTATAAAGTAGCAGAAAATATAGCGCAAGAAGTGGTCAACTGAAAAAAAAAGCACACCACGAATAGAAAAAAATTTCATAGCATAGAAAACTCAGTTAAGAGCCATAAACAGTAGCAATTTTGTGAACTCAAGGCATGACACTAGAAAACTACTTTGACCACTTTATATACATCTTGGGGGATAATCATTTTGAATCTGTATTTTCTGATTATTTTTCAAAGCAAATATTTTAGTTTAAGTTGGTACTATCTTATAAGTAAGGCAGTATCAATAGAATGATCTGATTTCATTTTTTTTTTAAACAAAAAAAAATCTTTTACACTATGAAACAAGGATTAAAAAATATTTGGTTTGCAAAAATTCACACATCTCGAGGTATAACATTAACAGCTGATTTCAAGATTATATGTTGATCCAAGTCATAGGGATGAAAGAGTCATATATAATTTAAAAAAACATTTATGATGCAAATACTTAAAAAGAGAATGTAATCAGACAGGCTTAAGCAAGTGATTAATAAATGTTCTTTTAAAATCAATTAAGTTTCACTAATCTTACCATTTTACATGCGCCCCTCACCTGGGCAATTGGTTTTCATTTCCGATAAGGCTGTGTAGACAATAGATCATGTTTACTCATTGTCATTCTTTGTGAAATAATCCACCTAGGAATGACAATTTTAATGAGGCACAGGGCAGATCTTTCATAAGTTTCATATTAATATTATTGAAAAGGTAAAAAATTTCCTCGGAGCATACAGCACAAAAAAAAAATCAGAAAGGAAAGACAATTAACGACAATTATACTCACACAACAGGTAGAGGTACCTCAAAAATGAAAAGTTGAAACAAAAGCCCAATGCATTTAGAATCATTAAATCTGCATTCTGCAGGCCGGTAGAAGTGCAATTTGATTTTCAGCGTATGCCACAAAGTTGCACAACAAACAGCCTACAAACAACAGATACTGTCTCTTTTCTTGATCAAACAAAACAAAGAGAGGCAAAAAACAAAATAAAACAAACTACAATACATCCAAGAGCTACCCAAACAAAAATGACTTAAGCAAAAACAAATAAATGAAGGCAAAATTGGAACAAATGAGCTTAATTCCACAGCAAAATGCTTCAAATAAAAAAGGGCAAAAACAGGAGGATCAGCACATAACTGAAGAAAGGAGTTCAACACAGATAAAAGGGGGCAACAAAAACAAGCTCCACCAAATATATGACTCTACACTTAAGCCATAAACTGAGTTGGTGAAGCCAAACTGAAGTTAACATTTGTACTTTTTGTAATATTTTTAAACAAGTTTTCTTTACATTTACGTTTAGGCATAAAAAAACTTTTGAACAATGCCTGAAGATGTAAATTTAGCTAAAGATAAGGCCATGAAAAGTGCAATATGAAATAAAAACAAATTGCACTCTCTAGGACCTTCCCTTATAGCTGGAACTGTAATGTAATGTAAAATTATGAGTCAATGTCAGTTTCCTTGTTCAGCCTACACTCATAAAGGAATAAAGGATGCAACAGTGTACCACAAACATTTCAAAAGCTGGAAATCTCTGCCAAAGACAGGCCGGGGTAAGTGCAATTTGATAAAACAATACAAGTTGCACTTGACACAACCTGCTTTTGACAGTCAATGCATCAGGATCTTTTAAAAAATCAAACTTGGAAGAGATGGGAGAGGAGGAAGGGAATCAAATAGGTCAAAACAAAACAGGCTGTGCATGGCAGACAGTAATGCAATGGGAGAAAATAATAAGTGTATTGCCCACAACTCACAGGCCGGGAAAAGTGCAATGTGTTTTGTCATATTCATATTGACCTTTTCACAGCCTGCAAGTCATCAAGCACATCAGGAAAAAAAAAACAGCTGGGCTAGATCTGCAAACATTGTCATGAATAAGGAAAAGGCTAAGTACAGAACAAAAAATTATGCATCACACAATATTGATACTCATTACATATTGAATCAATTAGAGGGCTAGTTACCTTATTGCTTCCTCAATCTGCTGTTGAGCATTAGGATCAAATGGATCTGCTGTGAGCAGTCTGATTCTATTTTGTTCCTCTCTCGACCTTGCTTCTTTCTGTTCTGTGAATACTTTGCGGAATTTTTCTGTGGATGAGCAAAGATTTATAGAACCTAATAGTAAATTAATATCATTCAGCTTCAATAATAAAAAAAAATTGGGGTTTGCACATCACCTATCAAGAGCTTAAGTTGAAGCAGCTTAAAGTCAAAGGTATGCAACGCAAATTCATCAGTACTATAAAAATGAGATAAAAATGCAATTTTAATGAGATTACACTAAACTCATACCGTTTTGATCTGAGAGTGACGTAACAAACTCGGATTTCCTGTATCAGTCTCTTTGCAAGATAAAGCTTTGTCAGTTAAGTCAATTTAGTTCATCAGTTTATTAACAAAATATAATCTTGAATTGAATATCTAGATTTGTCTTGTTTACTGAGGGGAATTTACAGCTTTATAAATTTTCAAAACATCCATACATAAACTATAAATATATCAATATCATATAATCTGGACTAAAAGTGAACTGCTAATAAATTTCCTACCACAAATTAATTGAATCAAGTACAGTGAGTGAGACTGACCTAAGTCACGGCTGACAACAGCATCAGCCAGTGGCGGATTTCTCTCTTTAAGTATTGCCAATTGACTTGGATTACTAAGGAGCATGTCCATGAGATATTTTGGGTCATCCTCCCTTCGGGATGATTGGGCTTGTGCACTCCCACCTGGAAGCTGAATACTTCTGAAGTCTATATTCAAAGCACCTGGGAAGGAAAATTTTTTCAATTTAAGAAACTGGGCCCATATTATTTTACTGGACTTTTTTAAAATCGGTTAATGCGAGCGGCATAGGCAGGAACAGTTAAACTGACGAAATTTACAAAAAAAATGTTTATATGTTAAATTGATAAGTTTTGTTATTTCTTTTTTGTCCCGTTATTATAAAGTTGTGTGTTTATTTCCTTTTAGACCTTGCCAGAATACTACTAACACATTGTAAAGATCTTTTTTATTTTTTGGTAAATGATTGTGCACACCAAAAGTTAGTAACGCGCCTTTGATATAGTCCCCACAGTTAGAGAAACTTTCGATTCTGTTTCTTAGTTAACAATCTATCACCACAAGGTTTGCAAACTTCACTGACCTTTTAAATGTGTTCGGATTCAAAGAGTTCCTCATTTAAGAGTTTCGGTTTGAGGCTACTATGATGGATGCAGTGTGTTGTTTATCGGTGGTTCATGCAGAACTGGGCATGTGAAATTATTTTTAAAAATCATATAAAACTTACAGAAAAATCTTCGCACTTGAAATTTTCACAGATTTTTTTTATTATTATCTTTTACATACAAGGAAACAATTTTTAAACGATAAAATTGTTTCACTTTTGAAATATTCCTATTTAACTAAGGTGTTATGAAAATCATGACTTTTTTCATTTCTTTCTCTAGGAGTGGTAAGATTCGCCTGCACCATGTAAACACGTTATAATTGAGAGAGAAAAAATATAGCATTGTACTGGGGAAAATTTCAGCTCTAAAATAAATATATATGTTTGATATACTTGATGTTAATGAGGTCAGTTATTGAGATGCAAAAACAAGTAAAAATTCCCAATTCCCAATATTAGATTTAACAGCAATGCATCGTCACACACTTATATACACGGTTGTGGAGTGCCTGACAGGTGATTGATTACAAATTGCGGGCGTCTGAGGTAAGCCCTGGGAGCAAACTAAGTAACCGTTTGTTGGTCTATTTTAACAGCTGTGCTTTACAGTCAATTTAAATTTATTTTTAAAAATTTGTTTACATAGAATTAATAAATAAGTTCATCTGGCAGGTAATCAAAGCAGTGCCAATCCTGCAAGCTCCAAGCATTCAACACAGAAGCGGGCTGCGCAGCAGACATAAGGTCGAATCTTTGAATGGATTTGTGCTGCGCTATATCTTAGGTAGACCCATGGCAAAGCTGAACAAACATCTACTTATCTAGATCTAGATTTGTTGGAAACCCAGTAAGAAGCAAAACAGGCTACATTGTATATGGCAATAATAATCTGATAATTGTGTACTTAATTAAGACGAGCATCCTTCGTTACCAAGAATGCCGTCCTAGACAACCGAAATTAGAATTAATGCTTTTGATAGTGGGCGCACAAATGCAACATGCGCTTTGATTTTCAATAGCTCAAACGAATCAGAGATGTGATTGACCCAGAGCAATTCAATGTTGATATTGGGAAAAGAGGTAGGGGAAGCCACGAATTGAAGCAGGTTATAAATCATTCATACATGACAAAAACTCCACATGTATTTGACGAAAGAAAGATAACAAAATACATTTTTAACTAATTTTAAAGCGATGTCCCTAGATTCTGGAACAGTCAAATCAATTAATGGATATTGACTGTACTTTGTCTAGGAGTTATTGTCCCTGGCGTTTACTACAAACATATCTACGGCAAAACATATTTGTGAAAAAACCAGGTGAGCCATCAATTGAGGTCTGACAGTAAATCTTTCTTTAAAATTTTAATTGCCACAAAGGCTTTTCAAATTGAAGTCTTTAAAGTCTTTTCACAACCCAATTGATGGTAGCCCTTGAGTAATTTGAAGGGAGAATGGAAGAAGAGCACTATCTATGAAGTTTAACTGTAAGAAACTAGATATTCGGTCATGAAACAAGCTTATAAATTATCGCCCAATTCGTAAAGTAGTTATGCTGCTGCTGAGAGTTTTGGAAATCTTTGTTATTACTATAAAGGGAGAAAAATGTCACAAAAGCATCTTGGCTAAATTAAATGGAGAGGTATTGTGACGATATCAGATCAAATTCAACATTTTTACCAAAGTAGATGTGTTTCCTGTAACAATTAAAAAAAAGGAGGGTTAACATTGTTTTTAATTACATCAGCCAGTTAATCATATTGATATTTTGAAATAACTGAGAATTTATAAATGAGCCATAATTAAAGAGAAAAAAGCTTATTCCCTCTAGCATAGTTTAAGGAAGGATCAGTAGCCAAACCATTAAATACCACTATAATGAATTGTGGATTATTTTTACTTTTGGTTTAAGTGTTGGCTTTAAATAGACAGGTAACAAATTCCCCATTTACAAAAAAAAAATAAAAAAAAACGCAAACAGAACTACAAATACAATCATTGAAATGATTTAGAAATGTTATAAATGAACCAAAGGAGATCTAAGCCTATAAAATAGGGGTTTCACATCAGGGAAGGGCAGATCTAGTAAAATTAACATTTAGGCAAAGTTGCTTCCTTTTACAAAGGGATAAAGCAGAAAAAAAACTGCAAGCCACTATTATAATTTTATAAATTTGAGACAAATATGAGAATCAAGTTCGTGTTCAGAACAACAATATACAACAAATAATCCCCATATTCAAATATAATTAAGACATTTAAAAACTAGAAGCTTGTCCAGCATAATCGGCCTCTTTTACATATCAATTAATTAGTAAATTTGCAGATATCTGCCCAACTCACGTTAGGCTTCACAATTGAATCCTTCTCAACATCGAAACTTGTTGTTTAATGGGATTTTAGGCAACATAAAAATGCATGTATCTTGAAAAGTATTTATTTGTGATGAATAAAACCATTCGTGTTCAGCATATCAAATTCATTGAGGAAAATTTGATTTTAAAAATTAAAGCATTGAGTGAGTTGGGCTGATAACTGCAATAATACCGAAATTTTATGGTTTCTTATTTGGCAATGTGTAAATAAGATCTGAAAAATTTAAGTTAATAACTTAACATTTTCTGGGGCCGTTTTTAAACCTTGCAATTCTGATCATAATAGCTGCCTGTTGGCTAAAATTTGATATTTTAGATTCTTACACTTAAGCTTAGGTTAGATGCGAGGGAGCATATTTCAATCTTCATTGGAATTTAATGGAGCATGGCATTGCACATGCCAGCTAAGACACTAAGACTTAGTAAGACTAAGAGCCTCAGAGCCATTTCTGAGGAGGGTGAGGGGACAGGTTTACCGTCACCAATCATGAAAATGTAGTTGATTTTTATTATTTTGTTTTCTAGTTGTCTATAACAAAGTTACTGAATACAAAAAGACGTGTGCTCTGAAAGGTTTTATGACACAGGAATGTTGACATATCAGCCCTCATGGATTCTAATACAGCTGTGTTCCATTATCATTTTATAAGGTGTAGATCTGATATGGCGGATTCCACGAAAAGGGGTGAAGAAGGTCGTTCCAAATTAAATGCCTTTTATTTCAGACTTTTAATACATTTATGACTCTGATTTATGTTATTATCATTCTTGACAATGTTAATAAACTACCATATCAAAATAATTCGGTTTTGACTTGTCTATGTATTTTTTTTAAATTTTTTTGTGTTCCGATTGTCAGAAAATGCGTCACACAAAATGTCCCATATTTACTATCACAAGGTTCGGGTGACTGCTGTGACTAAAAAAAGAACCCGAACATGATGCCTGGTGGTTTCTTTGTATTCTTAAAAGTGTGCGCTTTGTCTACAATCATTTTGAACCGATCGAGTCCCTTTTTCTTTGTGTGTGAGGGAAATCGGAAAACCCCTATGACGTCAGCGTGTTGTGCGTCGCCTTGAAGCATTGGCGTTCGGAACCACTTTTTTCATCAATATCGGGTCTTTATCGCGTATAAATAGTAGACTCCATTGATAAATATATAACTATCGGGAATAAATCGATTTTAGCCCTCCGATATAATTTTTAACTGCTTCAGACTAAAAAAAGAATACACCATACCCTATGTGTCGCCTCGTTCTGACTGTCGGAACTTCCATTGATGTTTCACTTTCTCGCGTCACAAAGGCTATTGATACGGATATTTTGTTCTACAAGAGCTCTAGTGTTGCTACTTTGATTTTACGTTAACGGATCTTCTTTGTGAGGTTTGTAAAGGTGAATTTGTAACGTATTGTTAATGTGTGTCGCCTAACCATCGGAATCAGCGTTCAGAACCGCAGTCTAGATCTAGACTTTCGGAGGTCTTCAAACCATATATACTCACTTGCTGTACGCCTCCTATGGGGCCAATATGAAAAACAAAACCCGTTTCAACATAATTGAATGGCTTTTGACGAAAAGAGTAATTTAATTGCACCTGATCTGAAGTTCATCGGTTTAAGACGAATTCTTTATATTTTATACGAAGGTCAGAATCCCGACACACAGGAAGTTCCGATCATCTGAAATAGCGACATATGTATATATTGTGAAATACCTTTTTATATTAAATTATTGTTGTTCTTGACTTAAATGACTAGACTTGAATAGTTTTAGTATTGTTCCAATGATATTTTGATGTATTGGTGCAAAAAAAAAAAAAATACTGCCGTAGTGTTGAAGATACATCCTCATTGACAAAATCAACCTGCGCTGAAGTTTTATTACACATGAGATAAGGTGCACCATTTTTGTTGTAACTCGACAATAAAAGATCTCTAGGTCTTAAAAATTACATACTTGAATTCAGCTTTAAATTCCCTTTCTTTTGATGTATAATATGTGCGTGTTGTTGAAAGTTGAAAATTTTATAATTTTGGGACAATCTTGATCCATGTTCGTGGAATCCGCCATATATAGCTCCTTGGACTAGATATGATCTATATCTAGATCTAGACCTAGATCTACATGATTGCAGGTGGGAAGAAATCAGGTTCAGAGTGTTTAAAATGCTCATCCAATCACTAGACACTGCTGAACTATTGCAAAAATAAAAATATTAACATCTAGGCCTAGATCTAGATTCTCTAGATCTATTCATAAGTATAATCTAGTCTAGATTTAGATCTAGATTAGATGAGGTCACCTGCATTCGATGAGGTAGAGTCACTTGACTGACGTCCAACCTGGCCTCTTAAATGTTGTATCAAAACCATGTCGCCGTGGTGAATACCGTACTGTTTCAAAGTTAGCTTGTCATCATGGAGAGGGCGCCCATTCCAAACAATGGACATTTCAGAAGCAGGAACCCCCGTTTCTATCTGACACAGAGCTTTAAAATTTTCTAATTCCAGATCTTCGCTGACTTCAATGTTAAAAAGTTGATCAGAGAGGGTTGTTATAGTCAACTGCATTTTAATATGATTTATAAAACAAACAAAACCTCTTAAGATTTAGAATACTTCAATACTTCTAAGGAAAAGTAAGTTCCATCAACTTTTGGGGCCACAAAGGAACGTGTAGGGCCGGAAGTTAAATAAACCTTACTTCTGTCAAAAGTTAAACAAAAAACTAGAATCACTTAAAAGACTGTGATAGAACAGGTTCGTCAGTTAGCGAAACAAATCAAATGTTGGAGTCAGATCAATTTGGCGCCAACGACTGATTGTCTTGCTCTCGGCCTCGGTCTAGGCTACCTTTCCTCTTCATTCAATGATCCAGCGATTTGCATCCTCTCGATCGACCGGTCTTTATGGGGTCTTATACTTAATCTGTTATTAAAATATTCAAAGGCGTCATATTATATTCTTTGTTTTATTTTGTTTTTAATTCAGAATTCTTGGTAGACGAAAGTTGTAAAAATGAGTACATAAAGCTAATTGTAGGAAAATAAAGAGAATTTCATTCCTTTTCTTATATTTTTCTTGTTGTTCTTGTTGTTGTTGTTGTTATTTTCATGAAGTCATTATCATTATTATTATTATTATTATTATTATTATTATTATTATTATTATTATTATTATTATTATTATTATTATTATTATTATTATTATTATTATTATTATTATTATTATTATTATTATTATTATTATTATTATTATTATTATTATTATTATTATTATCATTATCATTATTATTATTATTATTATCATTATCATTATTATTATTATTATTATTATTATTATTATTATTATTATTATTATTATTATTATTATTAAATCTATCAAAAAACTGTTTTCTTGAAAAAGAATTTTATGGGAAAATTTTATGAGAAGGGCACACATTACTTTTAGTCACCACATGATTCTTTTTTTTTAAATACCACCAGTATTTTGTTTTTCTTTTTATGGTTTTCTTGTTTGATTGGTTTCGTTTTTTGTTTGTTGTTGTTGTTGTTATTATTATTATTATTATTATTATTATTATTATTATTATTATTATTATTATTATTATTATTATTATTATTATTATTATCATTATTATTATTATTATTAAATCTACCAAAAAACTGTTTTCTTGAAAAAGAATTGTTATGGGAAAATTTTATGAGAAGGGCACACATTATTTTTAGTCACCACATGTTTCTTTTTTTTTTTTAAATACCACCAGTATTTTGTTTTTCTTTTTATGGTTTCCTTGTTTGATTGTGTTCGTTTTTTGTTTTTTGTTGTTGTTGTTGTTGTTGTTGTTGTTGTTGTTGTTGTTGTTGTTGTTGTTGTTGTTGTTGTTATTGTTGTTATTATTATTATTACTATTATTATTATTATCATTATCATCATTATTATTATTATCATTATTTTCATTATCATTATTATTATTATTATTATTATTATTATTATTATTATTATTATTATTATTATTATTATTATTGTTATTATTATTATTATTACTACAGAATCTCTATAAAAGTTTTCGTAACTGATAAAGGCAAAACGTCAATCTGTCTGTCTGTCTCTTTCTCTCTCCCCTCTCTCTCTCTCTCTCTCTCTCTCTCTCTCTCTCTCTCTCTCTCTCTCTCTCTCTCTCTCTCTCTCTCTCTCTCTCTCTCTCTCTCTCTCTCTCTCTCTCTCTCTCTCTCTCTCTCTCTCTCTCTCTCTCTCTCTCTCTCTCTCTATCTATCTATCTATCTATCTATCTATCTATCTATCTATCTATCTATCTATATATCTATCTAACTAACTATCCTTCCCTGTATGAAAGTTAAAAAAGGTCACATAGATCGGATTGATTTTCAAGTTCTTTTAACTTTTCGATATTTGACTTATGAACAGTATTTATTTATATATTTATAGGCTTTACAAACAAATTAACGCAATATTTTTTTTTCTTTACAATTTCTTGTGGTTTTACTTTTAGCCCTAGGATTCACCATTTTCATCCACGAATAACCATTGCTGATACCAAAGTTTGATTGGTCTTTCCTGCGTTGAAGTTGGCTGACTTGGCGGAAAAAGCGAAAATTGTGGGGCCATAGCAAAGGACTTTTATAATTTTAATTTCACTTACATTGTTTTCTTCCAACAAAACATGTTGTAGAATCTGAGAGATATCGGGCCGGCATTTGGTCTTTATCAGTTCAGTGGTGACCGAAAATTGTAGAGACTGTTTCCTGATCATTCTCCTTCCATCTTTGAATATTGTATGGTAGATGAACGGCTTTCAAAATGTTTATCGGGTTGCAAATACCCTTCACATAATCATGATATGGTACAAGTAGTCTGAATTATGTATCAAAATCGACAAACAAAAAAAAAGCCCCCCCCCCCCCCACACACACACACACACACACAAATAAAAAATGTACTGATGGTTATATCACCAAACGAGAATGATAAAACAAGACATGAAAGGAAGCTCCGAGATTACTTTTCACATTTTTATTATCTTTGATTTGTGACATAACAAAATGGACAACTAAACATTATCCAACAATGTAATGGCCTGATCAAGGAAAGGCTATTCGGGAAGATTTCCAGCTGGAGCCCATTCTTGGTAAGAAGTCGAGCCAAAGCGCTACTTGCTGCGCATACAAATGGCTCCAGTGAGAGGCCATAAACTTTTCCTGGGATGGATCAAACCTTGGCCATCTTAACGGAGTCTGAAGCTGACTGACGGGTGTGCCAGTCTTAGCGAAGGAGGCGACAGCTCCACCGAAAATCCCGTAAAGTGGTGTGTTGGTAGGAGTGCCTAAGATAATGTAGTCGTTCATGCTGTCAGCGCGCAGCGATGGAGTCAAGTCGAACTCAAACAGTACGTCATGACCGTGGTTCGAGCCTCTGAGTGGTGAGGAGGGGTCTTTTACCTGTCAAGATAGTGTGATTTTGACAAGAGGGGCGGATTTTACTTGTTTTATTTATTTATTTATTTATTTATTTATTGCTGGATATTATATTTCATCTTAGCCTGCTTTAAAGTTTAGATATTAAAGAAACGACAACGGCCTTAAAACCAATGTCACCCTTTCATATGGATGGTCATTTGTTTAAATGAAATCCAATTTACATTTCTTTTTTAAATTTTAACAAGAATCGAATGAATGTTTATTGATATACATCTGGGATATACGTGTTGGCTGATAGCATTTTGCCCACGGCACGATTCAGAAATCGTTGCCAGATTCAATTGTCATTATGACAGGGAGAAGAAAAGAGAGTAAGCATCACATCACCTTGTGAGAGTCTCTGAGTTTTAACTACTTACTGCTAAACTGTTAGTTGATCGCTTTCTGATCATGCACCCTCTTTAGGCTATTTGCCTTATAGAGCCGCAACTTGTGTAAAGCTGAAAACTGCAGCTGCTTATTTTCAGCCACAGAGGCAACGACTAATACATGTAGCAATATGGCTGCAATACTTACAGTCACAGGTACTGTAAGGCTCCCTCTATGCCAAGGTACTGTAAGGCTCCCTCTATGCCATAGAATAGGTCTGCCAACTCCGCTATCAGGCATGGCGGCTTACAAAATAATGATAAAGTGATAAAATTTCGTCGTTTTATGTCAGATGAA
Organism: Elysia crispata; assembly: GCA_033675545.1. Classification (NCBI taxonomy): domain Eukaryota; kingdom Metazoa; phylum Mollusca; class Gastropoda; family Plakobranchidae; genus Elysia; species Elysia crispata. Next base: position 170,713 of record JAWDGP010000665.1, read on the forward strand.
AAAAGAAATTAAATGGGCACAACCCGGTCTCCCTTGGTGTCTTAGTCAGTATCCAATCTAGCCTTTAATGTGTATTTCTTATAATTGTTGCTACCTGTTGATAATGGTCCAGCAGATAGAGAAAGACGTCAGTCTGGTTCGAAACCTCTGTGATGAGTCTTGCAAACAGCACTGACGGAACCACAAAGTTGGTGTCTGTGGTCATATCAATTATCGTCTGCAAAAAAAAATTAAAAAAGGTTAAAAGGTTACGATTATTTAATAATTTTGGTAAATATACATCTAAACGGAGCATGGACGAAAATTCTTTTAAATACCCGTGAAAGCGGTAATATGAAAAAGGCATAAATGTTGAAACAATTCGCCAGATCTAAAGAACTTGACCAAATCAACATTATTAATTTTATAGAAATTAGCGTAGAGGATTCATATACTTCAAACATCTTAGCGTTATTTCATTTACTTGCCCATTTCAATCAGTCTTTTCTGCGATTTACTGAAATAGCGCAATGTAACTGCTCATTAATTTATTAATCTATTCTTTTTTTTCGTCATGTATCTTTAAACATCGAACTTTCAGAAAATAGTTCTGCGACCTCTGAAATACACACAAAGCTTAGACACGCATGATGAAGATACTATTTGGCCCTGAGCTTGCTTCAAAACCTCGAAATAGTATAACATTAGAGCCATTAGAGAGAAGTTTGATGTCAATTTTGTCACTGTATGATTCTGAACAATCTGAGAACATCAGGGGCCATGATGCATAATCTCTGATCTGACACCAATGTTAGGCCTACACCAAGCTGTTGGCATTACTCACAACACAAAACGTGATCAATAAACTTTGCACACTTTTATGTAAAAATGGAAATTTCCAGTCATGAACTTAAAAACATCACAAGCGCTTTGGATGTGCTTCTGTATCACTAGCCTGCACGGAATGTTTCCCTTGCTCGTCCATGGGGTAAGTGTATAGGAAGTCTATGACGTTCAGATGGTCGTTGTTCAGAGGGTACGGAGACACAGACTGCGATATAGACCGGATGTACTGTGACACAATCTCGGGTGTTGTCACATCTTCGATTGTGCCTGCTGGGAGAAGATCAAACAGGGAGAAATTAAAAGTACGTTAAGATTACTAGACTAAAAGATTTACGTTCGATGACATGAGGCATTGCTTTGTTTCGATTTGTGAACGGTGCACTCTACCTGGTAATGCTATTTGTCACTCTGTATTAGATTTGAAAACTAGATAAATAAAAATGCACCTACAGTACAGTACCCTCCTCTAAACAGAATGTATTCTTGGTAAAGGATAGAAGCTGAAACATGTATATTCAAATATGAGGTTTTAGGGCAAGGCCGATAACGGCTACTCAGAGACAAACAATTGTGTTTCCTTGTTCTTCCTCTTATTTATCATTTCGATGGCACAATGTCGTCGACAGATTCATACAACTGCATTATGTTCAGTCTAAATTTTCCGATTTTTCGACGCTGCATTCATTGGTCAGTCTGTCGATATTTGAGGTTGCTGGTATATATAAACTCTTAAAGAACAGGTCTGTCTGAGCGATATCTTTATTGATGGTTGACAGACTATAAATTCTGTAGTATTGACAAGAAATACATTCAAAGAAGTCCGTGATTGCAAATAAACACCGGCTTACCAGTAACTATTTCATTAGAAGTGAAAGTTGACGCTAGTTTAAAACTTTGAGATGAATTGCAAGAAAGAATACTTAATAGGTAATGCACCAATTTTAATGGGATGTCAGCAGCCAC
>JAWDGP010000665.1:175000-210000 GCA_033675545.1 Elysia crispata
TAAATAAATAATTTAAAAAAATAATAATAATAATAAAAATAGAAAATAAAATAGAAAACCAAAGTAACTAAAATTAAATTAAGCTAATTCAGTAACAAACGCACAAATCTCCGTTAGGCAAGTCGGGGATAAACATATGAGATTCAAAACTCATCCAGAGCATCAAAGATCATGCACAACTTTAGGCAAGTGCTTCAGCCTGTGGGTGCCTCTTCTCCTCACCCCTTTAGAGAGGATGAAAAGTAGAAAGACGGCGTGCATCCAAGAATTTGGGCTTGATCGTACAAAATCTCTTTCGACTTCTTGATGTTGGAGAAGGGCGATAGGGATGTGCCACTCTGCATAATACCCTGTGAATAGAAAAGGAGAAAAATTCAGATAAGGTAGATGGACTGCAGTATAATTATGTGGAAATAGTGGTTCCGGTGATAATTGCAATTTTTACATTTAAGATAATTTTATAACAAGCAGTTTTTATACTTAAGATAATTTTGAAACAACACCATCATAAGCATCAGCACCAGAGGGCCAGCGGCAGCAGCAGTAGCATAGTGGTATTAGTAGTAGTAGTAGTAGTAGTAGTAGTAGTAGTAGTAGTAGTAGTAGTAGTAGTAGTAGTAGTAGTAGTAGTAGTAGGAGGAGGAGGAGGAGGAGCAGCAGCAGCAGCAGTAGTAGAAGTAATAGTAGCAGTAGTGTTAGTAGAAGAAGCAGCAGCAGCAGCAATAAAAGTTGCAGCGACAATAGAAATAATAGTTGATCTTATAACAGTATTAGCAGAGCTTACCTTTGTAAACAAACCCCGTGTGAGTGGACTGATGGCCAGCAGTGAGACACTGGCTGCTCCAGCGGACTCACCGAAGATCGTCACATCAGACGGATCACCTAGGAACTGACCGATGTTGTCCTTGACCCACTGTAGAGCCATGATCTGGTCGCGCAGGCCGATGTTGCCTGGGGATTTCCATTGGAAGCTTCAATAATTGACGAAAAATACTAAAAACCTAAATGCGATCATGTGCCTCTTTTTTTTGGCCAACACTTTCTAAAGGGAAATCGCTTGTACAGTTACATTTTTTTAAAGACCCAGTAATTTTACTTAGATAACCTTTAATGGTTGTTTCAACCCTAAACAAATGTAACAATTGCTTTTTTATATAATGAAAGTGTAGGCAAACACCTTTAAGGAGCTTTTTTTCTTAGCTAAAGTTATCAGCATTCTAACAACCGGGACGGCGATGCAAACTAACCGGATGAAAATACCAAACGTATTAACGACTCTTTATCTTTCATCTTGACAGTGATGATAAAGCTGTGCTTTTATACTTTTTTCTAAGATGCTAAAAATAAAGATTAGTAGTAAACTATTATAGCTGTCTGACCCAAAGTAAAACGACTGAATGAGTGAGTGTATCATGCTGGCGTCTGCTAGTTTCCTCACAAATCCCAGGCGCTAGTTTCATTACACGGGCTCGAAATGTAAATAAGCAATTGCTACATTTGTGAGTTGACCAAACCTGTTCAGGCCGAGTTATTTCTGAGCGCAATTCGCTAATAATGTGAAGATAGCATTTCCCAGTCCTTACCTGGCTGCGCCTCATCCTCGGTACTTGCAAATCCAAAAATGCCCAGCCTGTACTGAATAGTGACCAGTATGACGTCATGGTCAGTTATGAGCCGAGTGGCTTCGTAAGTCTTTGCGTCACCGATGATAAAACCTCCACCGTGTATCCAGACAAGAACCTTTGAAGCATAAAAGAGACAAGTTGTATTAAAATACTGATTGTTTTACTTCACTCAAAACAAATATCATTTTAGCTTTGGCCATGTAGAAAATTGCGTATCTGACACATCAACGAAGCGAAAAAGATATCTAAGGAAAGATCTTAAATGTCAAAGAATGAGGTTTGACCTTTTATCCCTGACTGGTCTGTCAGTGGAAATAAAAATCAAAGAATATTCATCAGTCTATAAGAAAATTATTTCCAAGATCTGTCTGATTTTTTTAAAAATGGTTGTTGTAATCCATATACATCTTATAGAAGTATGGGGTATACATTATGCGATTTAATTGGAACTCAAATTATTTTTCTTCTGGTATTTCGCGAGTTCCAAAGGCGCTGCTTTTAGAACGTGAAAACAAAATGTTTTTGAGACAAAAATTGATGTAAGATGATGCAAGAGTGAATCAACTTCAAATAATATTGACAAGTTCCCGGAATTTTAAAATATTTTATTTGAGCTTTTGTGAGAATATTCTTCATAAATTTCTGGAACATAACGAGCTTTTATAAAAATACCTTTTTGGAATTGCTACCACCTTGTGGCACAAAAATATTCAAGTGTAGACAATCCTCACTGATGGGGTCAGAATAGTATCCTTGCATACAGGCAGGCCTATAGCTGAAACCCATCCCAAAATAAAATAATTATTATATGCATTGAACGGGTAGAGCACCGTAAAATAGTAAAATTGGGCGGAAAACAAAAATTGTACTGTTTTCTATAGCAAACAATTGAAATGACCACTCAGAGTTAAAAAACCAAAAGGCTCCTTAATTTCTCCCTAAAAATTATACAATGAACTAAACACGTAGGCACTAAAAAATCAGCCCACTTTAATATTATGTAGAAAAGATCAGAAAACTGTTGTTCCTGCACATTGTTGTCGCAAATGATACGGTCTAGTGATGTGATGAAATTAAGTTATCCATGACTGATGCCACCTCTTACATTTTCTTAAAACAAGAATTGGTAAGTGATCTAATAATAATAATAATGATGATGATGATGATAATAATAATAATAATAATAATAATAATAATAATAATAATAATAATAATAATAATAATAATAATAATAATCTGTCATTTTACGTATTGGATGAGATGACGGCTTCCGGTGAAGTCCCGCGGAAAGCTTTAGGTGGGCGGAACCTAAGGTCGCCGAGTGGTGGCTCCGCATAAGGAATTCCATAGTAGACATAGTAAGGTCTCCCAGTAATGTACGAAAGCTTGTCCTGACCTGAAGATAGAGGAAAATGTACATTCTTATTCTTTTTTTTTCTTCGCTCATACATATACAAAAACCAAAAACCAAAACCAAAACGCCCTCTACTCCTCTTCCCATTCATTACTACTGTTGCTATCATGAGGATAACTCTCATCTTCATGACCATCACAATCTTGTTTGTGTGTTTGCTGTTTTAATACTTCTTCCCGCTCTTTCCTAGTCACGTAGGGAGCAAGCACCACACTAGGATCCACCATTCAAAGACTCATGGCGGCTGGTGGTGTTCTTCATGTGAAGAGTTTCATCAAACCAATTAATCAATCTTTCCTTCTTCTTCTTCTTCTTCTTCTTCTTCTTCTTCTTCTTCTTCTTCTTCTTCTTCTTCTTCTTCTTCTTCTTCTTCTTCTTCTTCTTCTTCTTCTTCTTCTTCTTCTTCTTCTTCTTCTTCTTCTTCTTCTTCTTCTTCTTCGTCTTCTTCTTCTCTGTCTCTCTCTTTGATTAATCTACACATGCATTTCATCATCAAATTGAATTTAAAAAAAACATTTTTTTATTCATGAAAAAGACTTCTCTACAGGAAATTCTTCCTATGAATTCCTCTATTATAAACATGCAGTCATTCTTCAAGGACTTTTAATAGATACTGCATCTCACTCACTTATTGTATAAGCAAACATGTACATGTATTTTATTGGGTTTGATTTCAACAAAAATTAATGTTCATTTTACCCAGAATTCGGCCAGCCCGGATTTGGATTTCCGGTGCTGCGGCAGCCAATACTGGCAAAAGCAACAAGGCTGTCAGGAGTTCTATACGGAAGATCATCATGTCTGAAATATAAGTGGAATCAAAGCAACACTGGTTCTCAATTTTTAACCTGGTTACTCGAAGACAGTGCTTCACTGCCACAATAATAATTTCAGATAAGTAAACAAGAGAACAAACGTAATAATTTACACAAAAATTCTGTTTTATTCGATTTTTGTTGGAGAGGGAAGAGGGACAAAAATATGCATGATTTTATTTGTGCCATCATATTTTTTTTTCTTCTTGGGAATGTGACTGGTGATGTTTTTAGAAATTATCACTTAAACGTAACGAATGTTGTGACACGAGAATGAAAAATTTTATGGTAAATAAAGATCAATTGTATTCTTCTACCGAACGAATAGCAGTTATAAGGATACTAAGCTTATGTTATAAAATCATTCATTATCCTGTAGGTTTGAACAAAATGAGCAGAATTCCCGCAAAGCGTTGCACCTTTTAGCGCTATTTTGCAGCAATTCAGAGCCATCGAATAAGGGTATAAGAGAATCATTAAGTGTATCTGGAACGTACAGAATAACCTGATTTTCCATAATTTTATTGGTTCAGGATACTAAATGTTAATCTTGCTTAAACTTTGAACGACTACTACATGGCATTTCTGCTTCACTTTGTGGCAGTGGCATTGAAACTACAAGTCATTATGTAATTTAGTCCAGCCATCCAATTATTACTATTAGCTGATATTTTCAAAATCTTATTTCTTGAAATTGTGACTTGATCCCCACGCCACTGAATAACTTAGTCTATTGCATTAAAAAAATAGTTTCCTTTTGTAAATCCATATTTGGGCACATCTTCAAAAAAATTACTAGCAGACCTATGCAAAACGCCCTATTTTTAAAAAAAAAAAAAAAAACAAAAAACAAAAACAAACAAAAAACCAACAACACAAAATACAGCATTAGAAAATAAATGTAATGCTGTGAACAGAATTTTAGACCATGGACCTTGTTTAATGTAATTACTTGTCAAGGCTCTATAGAAAATAAAGACTCTTATTCATTTAATATCTATTGTTGTTGTTGTTATTATTATTATTATTATTATTATTATTATTATTATTATTATCATCATCATTATTATTATTACCATTGTATTCGTCTTATTCTTGTAATTTAAATCTACGTACATTTTATCGCGTTTTGAAAGCTGGGTTGGTTAACTTTATCGCACCCTCTCTAGAGAGACGGGATTGAATATTTTTCCTATTCTTTTTTTTTAAAGATACCAGTAGAATTTTAAAAAAGGAAATCTGTCGATCTATCATGGGACTTACCAGCACAGTACACGTACAACAGAAACTAGTTGGCCCTGATATCATGCTCAAGTGTCCATGCCTGTGCTACGGATTTCTTATTGTGCGGGATCTTGTTTGAACATCCCAGTTTGGATAGTTTTGATCATGAACTGCACTCTAACTGTTTGATCTACCGTCACACAGGACTTGGCTTGAAATGTCTGGGGACTAACCCAGTCTATCGATTGAACCATGGAAAACTGGACAAGGACTTGTGTTTAAATTATATTAGACTAACAGAATCTATTAAACTTGCTTTGCCCAAAACCTGTTTAATAATAATATGCTCTTGTTGGGCTTAGACATGCTTCTGAGGTAAAGTGTCTGAGAATTGACTGCGAAAGAGGAAAATTGAAAGAAAAACCCAAAACCAAATCAAACAAACAAACAAAAGACGAGTGGATATCGTACTTGTTTTTACGAAGAAATCGGAATTGTATTCACAATTAAAATATTTTTGAGCAATAATTCCATTATATTTCATTTTCAACTTGGTTTGATAATAATAATAATAATAATAATAATAATAATAATAATAATAATAATAATAATAATAATAATAATAATAATAATATCGTTTTGTTTTTGTCATATAAAACAAACTTGGATTTCTTTCTCCATTGTATTAAAGAGACGTAGGCCCCCGTCCTCGTCAAAAAAAATAGAGTCAGCTGTAAATCTTTCCTCTTTCCCACTTCAAGTAGAAGATTGATATGAATATTCGATGATATTAACAATGAGGAGAGAGAGATGGATAGACGAGATTGACTAAATAGCATCTCGTGTTTTAATGCATCTTTTGCTTCGTAATATATTTTTCACTTCTCAGGGGCACACGTTCAAATAATTATATTTTTATAATTGCTAGAATCAAACTCAATCCCCGGTAAGTGTCGAATCTCAGTACCAGTGACGTTACCACCGCAGCCACCGTAGCTTCATAAACGGGTTTCAAAGATTTCAAAGGACAAGCTTGGGGCCTTACTGGAAAGTTTGGTGACTTTCATTTCAACAGCAGAGCCGTTCTATCTGTAGGGTTATCCAGTGAAAACATTCAGTGGCAGGTCAAGGTCAGACTTGTGCAAAGCTTTTGACATACGAAGTGCGGTGGTTTGATCAGAAGATCATATTTTATAATTGTGCTGGCTTGTTATCGTAAAACAGAGAGCTGTCTTAACCTCAGCATCAATGTGAGACTGAAGAGAAAAAAGGAAATTGCAGTGAACGTATCAGCCTATAGAATGATAATAATTAATACGTCTTTTTTAGTGTGCCTGGCAGTGGCAGGCTTACAGTCATGATGAGTGCCCAGCGACTTCATAAAACATATATGTAATATTTATAATTACACAACTTGCTTATTCATAAAAAAAAAAAAACAAACTAAAAAACAAAAAAACAAAAACGATTAAAATTTTCTTTATAAATTTGAACAAGTACAATTCACTTCAAGTTTCAGATTTAAAAACCAGCTTAAATTATGTCGATGATTAAAAAAAACTCACAGTACATCTTTCACCATAGCATTTCAAAACTTGTGGCGTCAGGGAGGGAGACCATGTGACAACTCTATCAAAAAAAAAAAAAAAAAAAAAGCATGCACAGCAGAGAAAACTAAGGGGGAATATGTGCATATATATGGTCTTGGTGTAATAACATATGTTATTATTCTGTCTATCCCACATCTGTGCATTTCCATAGTCCTTGTAATTATTAATTATAAGAGTTATCTCTTGCTCCAAGAATATCATTGTTGAGACAGTTGATACTGATTGTACACAAGGTCCTAAATGACCATTTAGACTTGAAGCTCAACAATAATTTACCTAGTACTGCACTCTCAATAGCATGAACGAATACCACATGGAACAGACAATAAAAATTTTAACTTGATATTATTAGAGTTGTTTAAAGTAAATTTTGGAAACTGTTAGCATTTCTCATTTTATGCAGATAAACTGTTTGAATATTAAAATCAATAATTTTGGGTATTCTTCATTAGAAATTCAAATTCCTTGACTGGGCAACGAGAATGTCTTCCACTGTTCCAGTTATACAATCACAGTAAAAGAGGATGTTTTTCTTGGACAAACTTTAGATCGTCTGTATCTTCGGCCGATCTCAAGTCTCTAAACACTGGAGTATAGAGCCCAGAAGATCTAGTTTTCTGCTAGATTAATCTATTCAAGGTACAAATTCTGGAACTGTGAGATCTGGACAATTTACATGTATCAACAAACAGAAGCCGTTTAGCTGAAGGAAGATTACTCAGAAAAACTGATATGTCAATGTAACGCATTCATATACATGTATATTATTTGAAACGAGAGAGCTGTTTTTACTATTTAAAAAAATAATAATAAAAAAACAAGATATTTTGGAGTGATCTGTGACAATGATTTACTCCATCATTTAAATTTAAATGTCATGTCTCAAAGTTCTGTTATTTTCAAGGTACATGTATGATGAACAACTGTCAATGAAGCCTGCATGCAAAATCGGTCTTATTACTTCCAAGATGGATTCACTTTGACTTGCCTTTTGTTTAAAGGTTCTATTCTAGAGAAATTTTTCAATGATCAAAGCCGTTCCAAAATAGGGCTTACAGAGATGGTTTTGAAAACTGAGGAAGATCATGTGTACATCACAGATAAACGGATGCTGTTGCTTTACTTTTAGTTTTAACTTTGGTGAAATCGTCAGAAGACATGTCAAAATGGAATGTATTTGAAAGATATCATTTGATTATAAAAACCAGGCACTTTTTAAACAATTTTTTTGGCTTGGAAGAATACATTTGCTATGAAATAAAAGTTTAACTCAACAAAATAGTATGGGTATCTGCTGATTGCAGCATACTCTCTCTTAGAATTTTTGGCTTGATGCAATTACTTTGTGTTTGAATCCCTAAGGTTTCTCACGTGGGAACGCAAAAATATGAGAGCTGCTCCTGATGCACCAGTTCATGAATTTCTTTTTCACGGTAGTAAGCCGTCATTTTAAATAAACAGATTGTGCGAATAGATGCATTATATTTGTCCGAGAACTCTAAAACTAATTAACAGTAAAATGTATGGCAAGGGAATAGATTTTTGGTAATTACTCACTTACACAATATGCACTGACAATGAGATTGAACTTGTCCTAGAGCCAAATTTCGACTCTATAATCTATCTCAGTTATTGAGTTAAGCTCTCAATTTATGTGTTGCTTAAAGTCAAGTCATTTTTTCAGTCCAGAAGTACTGACTATATCCAGATTCCACTATCGGCCTATTTGGTCATATGTTTCTGAAGAATTGATGGAATTATCAGAGTAATACTTATAACAACAGGTAAATAACAATTAATATTTCTTCCATTGCCCTATAAAGATTTGCTCTCAATATAACATTTACAACAGCTTGAATTTTCATTAACAAAAAAAAAATATCCCTGTCAATTTCATTGCTTTGTCTGGCCTTATGACCACGTCTACTTTTGAAATGTCTCACAAATAGGAAACAAATAGACTAAAATTCAGAACTTTGGATCAGAATAATATGAGTTAAAGGTAGATTCTTTTCCTTTCAATTACCCTTAGGAGAAAATAAATCTTAAAATTTTATCAGGTCAGTGAACAATGATAATTTCATGATTTTCATCAAAGATGACAGAAATTGTATCGTGTTAAAACTAGGCCATGATTCGGACTACCTATGAAAGTGACTAGCATGAGATTCAAGTCATTAGGACAGAAATGCAAAAAAAAAGTGCATCATGTCTTGTTTTGCTATGCGAAGCTAGGTCCAAACAATATTTGTACATGTACTAGCTGATGCTATGTGATGCAAATTTAGACCTGATCTACCTTAAAAATATTGTAAAGATGTATTTTGGGAACAATGTAAAAAATGTAAACAGCAAATAACAAAAAGGAAGCAACATGTTTCGATATTGTTTTATAAATGCTGGTTAACTGTTGTAGCAACAGAAGTACATGTATTGACTTACACAAGTGAAAAGATCATGTACAATTATTCTTTTTAAAGATTTCCAGCACAACATTTTCTTTCAGAAAGTCTAAATATAGCTTCAACCATCCATTTTTATTACAAAATTTTACACCGAAAATATTAGAACTTAAAACTTCATTGAACAAACCAGGACAATATGTTAATTAGTTAATTTTTTATTTGTTTACAATTGATTCATTTACATGTGTGCTAAAACAAGTGAAACCCCTTACCACATTCTATCACTCCTGATCACATTGATTCCAACTCACATGTATACAGACACCCCTTCCACTCAGCACTGAACCTTAACTATACTAAAATGATGATAACAAGGTCTTGTTGAATAAATTTAACGATGTTCAAATACAATTTTAAAAAAACCACTAGTGCCCATATCATTCATCCACACATAAACACCAACCACTCAAAGTTTTACTGTTTTGGTATATAGATGTAAAATGAACATTAAATATTTCCTGTTAGTTCTCGTTTTACTGTAGGTGGGGATCCTCAAGCCCTGCTGCTGGTTGAAAATAGAGCCAAGAGACCTGCGGCCGATCCTACAGACAAGGAATAGTTACTGGTCACAAGTTAAGGAAAAGGAACTGGGCCAAAAAAAAAAAAAAAAAAGAAATGCAAGAAAAATGAAAAAAAAATTTTTGTTTAATAATTGAAAAAATACAAGGGTTCTTTAAGTTAAATATTCAGGTCCAGAGGAGAAGGAGAAATATCTCTGAACTTATGGTCGTAGACAAAACATTCTAGAAAACATTACGAGTTCTTGACAGTATTACTACATCAGATGAAAAAGGAAAGAAACTAATGATGGAATATGGTTAAAAAAAAAATGGAAAATTATCTGGACCAAGGGATAAATGCACATATTGTATCCAGTGGAAACTATGTACAGCAAACACATTTTTCTAATTGTGCTTTTAAAACTAAGATCTTTCAATGGATTTTAAATATCACTCTTTTTCATTTTGTGCATCTCTAATCAAAACACTATGAAAGAAAGGAATGGATTAGAAAACAAAAATACATATTTTGAACTGTATACCTTTGAAGACACGCTGCTGTCTTAGATTGGATCTTTGTTTCATTTTGAGGCATCCTCAGTTTTTCTTTAAAATTCATAAACCAGGCATTACCTGAAAGTTTGTATTTTAATATACCCTACTTCTCTTCAAACACTTTTTTTCTGTTCTTTTTAGACTTGAAAAAAAAATCAGGTACAATAAAGATTAGTCTGATGTTGATCATAAACTGGTAAAAAGGATACAAAACTGGGTTAAAATTCTTTAGGATGAAAAAAGAGGCCACTATCAACAACACCAGGTAAAGAGCATTGTTGTAAAATATGGAAAAGGTTGTGGCTTCATAATCAGCAACTTCGTTCTTCTTCCACAACACCCTGGAAAGGAGAAAAAAAAAAGGCAGTGAGAGGCACATCATTTTGGTTAAAAAATGTTACCACCTGACAACCTGAATGGGGGATAGTTGATGATGAATTTGAAGAGTATACATGTATCGCCAGTTAAATCTATTTATTCAGTCTAAAAATCTTGATGCTGGATGTTCAAATTCTTGAATCTTAAAGATAACTCAAGGAGAGGCTTTGCACAGATTACGAACAATCCATTTTTAATTTTGATGGGGATGGCAGGAGTGTTGGTTGCCAATTGCTCAAAACTTCACAGTTGGCTCGTAGTTCAATAGTGATAATCAACAATATTACTGCTGTGATTCACAACCCTTTTAATTTATGGTCAACTTAAAGGAGAAAAGTTTCCTTGCAGCATGGATAAACACACTGGTTTTTATGAAGTGAGGGAGTGATTTTTATAAGATTCCAAAGCTAATTACATAGGACTGCAATGACCTAAGCAGTTACAGTGTATACAGATGCAAAACACAAATCCAAACCAATGACTGTAAAAACCACCAACAGAGTTCATAAAATTTTTAATTTGCTTTTGCAGGGATTCTGATTTTTTAAACAATGTGGAGACGTTAATTTTTCAAGAATACAGGATCCAATTCTGAAAGTATTTCAAATTCAAGTCAAATGCACCCCCCACACCTTGCATTAAACAAAGAATCTTCTATAATGCAGTATGTTTTCCAGTCTATCTAAACAATTTCCAAATTACAATAAATGCTATGTTTATGTATGGCAGTAGGCATTGAGAAATTTAACCTTTACCACCGCAAGATTTTTTAAAATTCTTTTTAAGTCAATGGTAGATTTTTTGGATTAGGTATCACTGCAAGAAGAGAACTTTAGCCAGTTTACTTTTGATACTGCCACAGAGTGACAAAGTGAACACTGCAGATTTTACTTGCTTAATCTATGATTGCCAAATTTTTAAACATTGAATTATGTTGTTTTATATATAGACAACCATAACTGATGAAAAACAAAAAGTTGTTGATGAACCCAAAAAAGTTTTTTGTTACTTGAATATGGAAGCAATAGTAAGTGATAATTTTTCAAAACGACTTGAACTAATTAGACACAAAAGGGTTAGAACCCTATCTGAGAATTTATAAAAAAAAGTCTACTCCAGTGTCAAAAATTGCTCCTGAAAAAAAAAATATAAGTTGTTTTCTCCTGCTTGATAATTAATTTTTACCACTTAATATACATCAATATGCGAACAAAAAAAATTATTACCTCTCATCTTTTTCTTTTTTGGTCATGCGCTTGTCATCAGCCAATTTCTTCATCATATCCCTAGCAACAGCATCTTCTCTTTTTAGTGCAATTCTGGTAAAAGAAAAATTTATCTCATAACAGCTTAAACAAGTAATACAGCTAATTTTCATTTTAAATCACATGGAAGGGAAATTGGACATCATGTAAATCTTATGCAGTATATCGTGTTACAAAAGATGGCACATTTGTAAATCTTTCACAATACATTCAACCTAAGGCTCATCTGTTTAATAATCATTAATCAAAATATCATAGTGTATGGAAAATATCAACATATTTTGATTATTTCCTCTTACGTTTAGAAGTATGCTAAAGATATGTTCTTCCCTGATGTTTTCATTGCTCATAAAAACAGTTCTTTTTCTTTGATAAACTCATTTCAAACATGAATCATAACAACTTTCTAAAAATATATATACATGGACAATAATATAATAAATCTATGTCAGTACTATCAGAGACAAAAATTTTGTAAGCACTAGATTATTTCACCCAAACGAGACCTAGACTATTATTTAAATCAAATATGAGGCACTGCTTAGAAAAAAGGGTCCATTAAAATTCATAGGCTGGCCTTTCAAAAAAACCAGATAAAAGTTGTCAAGTCTTTCCACTGAATAAACATCAAAACACATTAAAACAGTTTCAGGAGAAAGGTGTAATTTTCCACTCATAATTACTTGTCCTTAAACTCAAATCACTAGTGAAAGAGGAGCAGGGCTGGATCAACTACTGAACTAAAGCTTATTATTTAGTTGCTTACCACTGCCAGCCTGCAGTAGCCTCTCTAAATAGTAGACTATTGTTCCCCTCTTTTCAGTCTTTATACTAACTAATAAAATTGCATTCCAAGAAAGTATTATTGGCTTCATAATATGGCCATGAAAAACAATTTTAGTTCTGTTTAATATCAAAACTGGAGTGTGAACAAATGAATCGAGAGAAATGAGATGATCGACTTTTTTCCTTTATTGATGATACTCGTTTGTAACATTAAAAAAGGAATTATTTGGAACAATAGACTTGTAAAGAAAGTTGAATTAAAGGAAATGTTAAATGAGATTTTTAGTGCAATGAAGCTCACTCTACTTGTTTGCACCTTGGGATAACAAAGTTGTGATAGCCTTTACTGCTGCATATTTTGGGCTCAACCGCTTCAGTGATATTTGTTTGATGAAATCTTCTTCTAACCATTTCAGAACCACAACTTATACAAACACATTTCTTTAAGATCCAGTCCAGTATTAAAAAAAACAAAACTTTGTAGCCCTAAGAGTCAATAATTGCAATTCACATTTTCCTTTTCTTTTTAACTGCTTTTTTGTCAATTGATATTTTTTCTATTAAAAAATAAAATGAAAATGACTTGAATACTCATTGGAATTTAAAACAGTCCCAAGTTTAGTGTAATTCCTAAATATAATGGCGCACATTTTTCAAGACATACTTGTGTTTCAGGATAAACTTGACATTTTTGTATGCGAAAGCTACAAGGTAAGTGCTGATCAGTGTTCCAATGACAAAGAAAACAGCTGATTGGTAGAGGTCCATCTGGTGGATACGCCAGAACAGCCCTTTGATGGGAAAAGAAAGAAGTTCATGCATAATTGTTTCTTTCAATTTTTCATACATGTATTACAAGGGCATTAGAGAATGCATTAAAAATTTTCAAAAAAATATATCATTTTTTTTCCTTGTATCAATGTAGCTTAGATAACTGTTGGTATAAATTTAGTATGTTTATGAAATAACAAATCGCTACTCTCCATTTTGGAATTTATTGAGTAACTTTCATCTTATGGTTTCCATGACAAGTCATTTCTCTTTAATTTTTAGCACTCACGCATGGGATAGAATAGGATCAATAAACATTTATGATTCTAATCTAAGAGAGAAAGGGGTGATGAAAAAAAGTGGGCAGAACTTGTTTGTCCACAGCTATAATAGATTTAAGATAAAAGCCTTTGAAGACTTAACTTAAGTAAAATCAAAATAATGTAAATTTAAATTGTGTCATTTAGGAAAATCACAAGCCTTTTATGCTCTTTGAATAATTTTGTACATGTGCAAACCTAAGAAGCAACATATGACACGAACGAAATACGATGATAATTTAATTACATCTATTACAAAAAAAAAAAAAAAAAAATTCAAAGGTGAGAGACATTCATTAAACTCATAAAGTGCTCAAGTGGTTTTTGTTGTTTAGAACAATTCTGAACTCAGGAGCTCTGATTTTTTTTTTTGGTGTCTGAGAATCAGAATATTCTTTTTTGTTTGTTTTATAAATTATATGCATGACCATCCCAGTGGGCCTGCTCTGTGTCATGTCCATTCCAGGGCATTTAACTGCACATGTAATCATTCTAAACAACACATACATCTTTAAAAAGATAAAAAAAATTGTTTGCAAAAACACAGAGATGCAACCAGATTTATTTATTTAGAAAAAAAGGGGGGTGTGGGGGGAGGGAGAGAGAGAGAGAGAGAGAGAGAGAGAGAGAGAGAGAGAGAGAGAGAGAGAGAGAGAGAGACAGACAGACAGAGAGCATAAGGAGAACTGTAACAAAATTATATCAGCTGCCTTTTTTTTTCAGTAAACCGATCAAAAGGGAACTGCTGCTGCAAATACAATGTAGTTTCCACAAATTGCCTCTCAATAACTAATTCCACTTTTAAAAATTTTAGTCTGCTGCTTTTTAAGACCAAGAGTCATTATTGGTCTTCATCTCTGAGAATCTTCTGATTTTTTGCCCAAGATATCAACAAGTTAGATCTAGATTCTAGATCACCTTTTCTGGCCAAAAAGATCTAGATACAGTGTTTGGAAAAAAAACCTTTAGATTTAGGCTAGATCTAGAAATCTAGATCTAGATCTAGACTAGGCCCACACTTCAAAAAGGTTGACAGAAACGTCGATCTTTAAAATATTTTGAAACATATGACCAGCACATCTTGATCTAGATCTATAATATGTAGTTCAAGATCTACGTCTACAACATATGTAGAGCTAGATCTAACAAGAGTCTATAGATTAGCATTCTCTTCTAAACTAAAGTTCAATCCGCCACGTCATAACTGTGAAACCCACCGATCATTGAAAACTAATCTCTAAACTAGGCATAGATTAGATCTATCTTCATACTTACACATTGGAATTGCTGAAACTATAAATGCATTTCCATAGAAAAGTGCTGAAGACTTTGTCGACACATTTCGGCTAAAATCTTGCAACAAAAGTTCCTCCTCGCGAGACAGTTTGTTTTGTTTTCCCCCAGCCATGTTGAAGCTAGATTATAGAGACCGGAAAAGATGTGGTAGCGGAAGTTAGAGGCCGGTGACCAAGAGCTCATTTCTGATTGAGTTGCAAAAGCTTTGCGAGTAGCCTACAATAGGTAAGACAATAGTCGTTCGACTTTCAGAATTTTAGGGGTATAACTATTTTATACCAGTGCGCAGACCAAACAACCAAAAAAAAAAAAAAAAAAAACATCAAAAACAAAACAAAAAAGAAACAGACGTAGCCTAAGGCTTAATCATGTTATTACCCAGAAGAGTTGTTGTTGTTGTCGATTATTCAGATGGTAGCTTGGGTCTCTCCCGCAAAGGTGGCCGTTCTGCGCAGATCATCCAGGCAGCCAAAGAGCTTATTCTGCAAGGATGTGGGCTGGCTCCAGAAGCGTTTTCTCAGAACTTTGTACAGTGGACATGTTTGCAGAAGGTGTTCTGCTGTCATTGCTCCAGCTGCGCATGGGCACTGGTCTGTACTGCCAATTTTGAATTTTGTGAACATGTGGTGGTTAATTCTGTTGTGACCTGTTCTTAGGCGGAAGATAAGTACCTGTTCTGATCTGTCTAATTCATAGTAAGGGTCACATTTATTGTAGGTAGGGTGTTGGTCTGCCCACTTTCTTTGTTGATATTGTTTGATGATGTGTTTGGCTTCTTTATATGTCGTTGAGCTGCTCTGTTTGGAGCCTTCTTTAGCCAGCTTGTCGTTTCATTTCCCACTATGCCACAATGAGCCGGTATCCATTGGAGAACTGTCTCATGTGTTTCAGTGAGTGTATAGAGTGTGCCAAAGAGGTAGTCCAGTTCCTTGTCTTTATTTGCATGGACTGCTTGTAGCACTGATTTGGCGTCACTTAGGAAAACTACTTTTGAAGCTGTGTGTGGGCTTTCCACTACACGTTTAGCGCCTTGAAGGAGTGCCATTACCTCAGCGTTGTAATTGGAGGAGAAATGTCCAGTTGGTGTTGAGATTTGTTCTTCTTTACCTTCAGGGTATTGTATGTAGACTCAGAAGAGTCAGGCGAAGAAAACATGGACTTTTAAAAAGCAAAAAATGTGTTTTATTCTAGATTTTATAGGATTCCAAGTAAGAAAGGTATCACGTGTTTGACTTTTTTATTTTTGAAAAATGAAAGCTACGCTACAACTCGATTTTTAACCCGTTATAACTCTAGCTCTGAAAAAGAATTTAGTTAAGTATTCAAAATTTAACGAGGGTACAAAAGAATATCTACTCTTAGTCTAGCGTCGGACTAATTATACACAATGCATCACATTATGCAGAAAACACCGTACACCAAATAGGGGGCGTCTAACTGACCAAGCACAATAGACCACACACCATACACCGTGCATGTGCATGCAAGTTACATTTTCCAATAGAACTGTTTGAATGTTGTGTATGTGTTCAGTGTTGTTTTTATTAGGTGATCCCCTGTTCATTGATCATCTGATTCTACATGCTTCGAAACAAAGAAAAATGTGCTGCACCCGCCAGATTGTAACCAGGATATGCAGGATCTTATATAGAAGTATGATGGCAAACAAGATCAATCAGGATGATTTTCAAACCCTCTTCATTCTGATCGTTTGTACTGCTTTGGTCGCTCATTACCATGCCAGTGGTTAGCCAACTCAGAAGAAAGAAAACAGGCGATAAAAACAGTGCAAATCAAAGCTACCTGTCCTTTTAGATAAGGAGAGCCTAAGATTGTTATTCACTGCACTGGTTAGACCTCATCTGGAGTTTAATAATGTAGCATGGTCGCCAAGATTCCAGAAAGACAAAAATCTTATAGAAAGTGTGTTGTGGAGAGCTTCCAAGTTGGTTCCAGGCTTGGCTGAATTGGCATACGAAAAGAGATTAGAAAGTCTACGTCTTCCTAGCATGCAGTACAGGAGAAAA
This sequence comes from Elysia crispata, assembly GCA_033675545.1. Classification (NCBI taxonomy): domain Eukaryota; kingdom Metazoa; phylum Mollusca; class Gastropoda; family Plakobranchidae; genus Elysia; species Elysia crispata. The sequence goes on from JAWDGP010000665.1 coordinate 192,052, forward strand.
AGAGGAGATATGATAGAAGTCTACAAGTTTACCCATGAAATGTATGATGCCAGTTCGCCTCTTATCAAGGAAGATGATACAAGAAATAGAGGACATAATTATGTACAAATTGAGAAAATGTAGAGTAAACACTGGACTAAGACAGCATTTTCTCTCAAATAGAGTTACAGACATCTGGAACGGGCTGCCAATTCATGTTGTGAATGCTCCATCATTGAACAGTTTTAAAAATAGACTAGATTGTCACTGGAAAGAACACATGTATCACTGTATTTAGATTAATTTAGACAGGGGAGATCACCAACACTCAAAATAGTTCTACAAAAGACTGTGAATAAAAAGATCAGCAAAAGGCCTAAAGGTCTAATAATGCTGAAAAAATATCATATCATATCATATCATAAGTGTATGGCCGGCCATGCAGCAAACAAAAAATGAACATGCGCATTCATATGTATGGCACATAGTTGTGTGGTGTATGGCCAGTCAGACTCACACAAGTTATTACCGTGTGTTCATTTCGTGTATGGTGTAAAGTGTATTGTGTATGGTCAGTCAGACTCGCTCAAGTCATTACCGTGTGTTCATTTCGTGTATGGTGTATGGTGTAAAGTGTATTGTGTATGGTCAGTCAGACTCGCTCAAGTCATTACCGTGTGTTCATTTCGTGTATGGTGTATGGTGTAAAGTGTATTGTGTATGGTCATCCAGACTCGCTCAAGTCATTACCGTGTGTTCATTTCGTGTGTGGTTTGTGTTGTAAAGTGTAATGTGTATGGTCAGTCAGACTCGCTCAAGTCATTACCGTGTGTTCATTTCGTGTGTGGTTTGTGGTGTAAAGTGTATGGTGTTTGGTTAGTCCGCCGCCAACCTTAGAGTGGGTTGTTAGATCTTCAGGGTTTAGCTTGAAGGAATACACCCAAGCCTTCATTGTGGAGCAGTCGGAGGTTTTCATAGGCTAATTATGAAGAAATTCCCTTCTTAAAAGATTTTCCATCACAATACGATATCGAGAGGCAAAAAATTATGTGTAGAATAGTTTTGCATACGGTACAAAAAATAAATAAACAAATTAAAAAAAAAATAATTAAACAGGCCACAAGAAGGAACATGCCGAAATTTTCACAAGGTCGGAAATTATGCTTCTAAGGAAAAAAAAAATACAAATACCAAAATAATACAACTTTTACTACTTAAACAACTGCAGCATTGCGTCTTAAATACTGTTGCGCCTACCGATGTCGATGAGATACAACATCAGTAAATAATAATTAAAAAAAAAAAATAGATACAGATAGTTTTCACCATCGCCTTGCAAAAGAACATAGCTTATACCACTACGCCACTACGCTCTCGATACGTGGCAAGGCGGTGGGTGCCGAAGGATCTATATTTCGATAGTTGCAGTCCTACAGAGGCAAGCATTTTTCGGTCAGAGGAAAACCGAAATTATTTTTACTGCAACGACACATATATATATGATTTATGCTTTCAAGACAGTGTTTAACCTAAATCTGGGGGAAAATTAGTCATCTAAAAAAAAAAGCATCATTGTTCTCCTTTTCTGTTTCTTTTTTTTTATTTTAATTTTTTTCATTTGGGGATATCAAAATTGATTATTGCAAAGCACTCTTAAGGGAATCATTAAAGGAATCACATGTTTATATGTTTACAATAAAAAAAAAGCCTAATTAGATCCAAGATTGCAAGAATTACTTATCAAAGTTTAATAGATCTCCTTTTCCCAGCAGGTTTGAAAGACCGTTTACATTTTTAGCAGCCCTTAAGACAGCTTTGCCCAGAGGAGGAAAAATTGTGTTAAGTAACTGCGATGAGCAGGCTTTTTTAACAGATTCTGATACGAGGAACAGAAAAGTGCAGTCCCTGAGGTTATTAAATGCAGCTTATCAAAAGTTTATTACTGTTACTTTTATTATTGTTATTATTATTTCACTATCATAACATATTATCACTTACACATCTCACCATTTTAAATTAAACGATCCTCAAACTAATGGTATGATAAAGATAACTGAGTCTACGATACACCAAGTCAGAGTCGATGCAAAAAAATTAAACACGCCCAATAAGGGACTCGAACCCTTGACCCTCAGATTAAAAGTCTGATGCTCTACCGACTGAGCTAACCGGGCGTCTGATTTGTGAGGCAAACAAACAAAATAATCACTACATAAAAGTCTACAAAGTTAGAATTGAACAACACGACACTGATGAAAGAATTTACTCGAATCTGCCTATTCTTTTTAGAAAAAGAGTTATTCGTTTGAAGTACATAAATACTTTTTTTCTCATAAGAAATTCATGGCGCCCTGAACGGCCGTCTTTTCATATGCCAGAAAAGGATGTAAGAAATTAAGAAAAAGACCAGTGATTTAATAAAAAAAAATATTTCCTATGTTAATTTCCTCGAAATAATTTTTGTATCTTTGGGCATTTGCTGAAAATTCAATAACATATTAATTCGATTAATTTTCAATCAGATTTATAATGAATTTCTTTTATAAAAAGGGTGTCAAAGATAGAATAAAAACTTTAAATGAAATTAATATTGACGCTACTGGGTCCTGGGAATTGAGCTTTACTTCCGGTTCAAAGATTTTGCGGGAGTTCGAAGATTACAATGAAGTTTATGTGAAGATGTTTAGAAGCATGTTAATTTCTATGTATTATTAACCGGATTTGGTTACTTTGTGTACTTGGAAAAAGGAAAGTAAATAAATAGTAATTTGTAGAGTATTTGTGTAGATCATTAAGTAAGTTAGAGATAGAGTTTGTCTAAAAAATAGTCGTTATACGTTTTTCATCAGATCTAGATCTAGAATCTAGTGTATATCTAGGCCTAGATCCATCCAATCTAGATCTAGATTAGCAGTAGTTGCAGCTGGTACTGTAGGAAGATGGTGCGAACGAAAGCAGATGCCGGCTGTTCAGCAAGCAGAAAAGGTATGGCTCATGTCAGAAAAAAACTTTTGTCCTCCTGTCCCTCGCCCATGTCCCCACACAGGCATCTTAAAATGTTGACAAAATCCTGGTATTGTCCATCTGGTTCTAGTGGTAGACCATGAAGTTGAATCCTTGGCTCCTTGAGTTTATAATTTCAAATTTGGTCAAAGGTACAATAAAAATATTTGCTTTTCTTGATTCCGATAGCTTATGGGGGTAGACTGCGTTACTATGCTTGAACTAATAACGTAGTCATCTGTTTTGTTATGATGCATTGTGGATGATTGCTCTCTACGCTCTCTAAAGACCTTGGCTTTAAGTTACAGATAGGACCTCCCTTTATTTTCAGACCAATGTATCTAGATCATATTCATCCACTGTCCATTACTCTTAGTCACTCTTAGTTACAATCTTAGTGTGTGGCACAGTGGTTGTTGTGCCAGTACTATCATATCACTTAGTATCAGTTCCACTTTTTCACTAAACGATTGGATTTTTCTTAGAATTAGAGATCTAAAACTAGATCTAGGTTTAGCCGGTTTACTTGCATTGAATGAAACACATGCAAACTGCAAGCTAATCCCAATTTCGAGACAAAAATGAGCTTCCAAATTTGGTTTGTTCTCACCACACCAAAGCACGGAATATCAAATAAAAATTGTGGCTTTTCATATTCCACAGTCAAAAATCTGTAATTCTAATTTTTCTAAGTTATTTTTTTTGGAAGCAGAAAGAAATAATAAAATTGCTCACCATAAAAAAAAAGTAAAATCTACAGACTGGTGTGTTGCATGCAAGAGATGAAGAAGCCAGGAAAACCCTTGATTTGCAACCTGCTTTATAGTTTTAGTTTTACAAAATTTTAGAGAGCTCTTTTCCCTTGGCACAGAGTTTAAATTTTTTAATCATGGTAAAGTGTTAAAATCCCCCCCCCTACTGTGGCATCTAGTTATAGAAATATGAATGACTGCTCTTACACACAAATACTGCAGATAAGTCCTGAGGGCTTTTTCATTCTCTTTATCTCGCCCTGTAAACTTGTGCTTTGTCTTTGTCCTTATCGTCATATTATGATTATTCCATTTAAAAACTACTAGATCTAGATCTAGATAGTATTACATCTGACACTTGATTTTTTGATTTCTCATTCTGTCGTATGTTTTGAATGAAATTGAAAGGCCGTTTTCTTTCAACTGTAGTTTGCTTGCACAAAAGACATGCAAAGTAGTATTGTAATGTTTTAAAGCACTGTATGCTTCATGTTTTTAAGAGGGAAGTGAGATTTAAGTAAAATCTAACCAGTAATGTATGTGTGTGCTGTATGTGCACTTCATTTCTCAGGACAATTTATATTCAGATACTTAAATCTATGTGTATAGCACCTGGCACTCATCATGCAGATTGGGCTTGATGAATGTTATATAAACATGTGCTTAATAGGGTCGCTTCTCCTATGAATTTACTTATTGACTCTCTTATTTAAATTAAAAGAAATGCCAGGACTGAGAGTATGTTACAATTTTTTTTTTGCCCTCAACTATTAAAACATATAATAATAGAACCATTCAACTGGAATTTGAAAATGAAAGTTAAAAAATATGGACATTATATAAATAGGAAGTCCCGATGAAAGAATTTATATTCTGCTGAGCCCAATGGATGATACATGCATTATAATGATCTTGTTCTTCTTTCTGTTTTTACAGCCTGTTAAATTTATTAAACTATATTTGATAATATTTTTTGGAGATTGTTGCAGTGCTTGATAAAATATCACAAGATGAAATAATGAAATAAATTAAAAAGTTGTTTTTTCTCATTCTACAGTGGTTGGAGGACAAGCATCTCGGAAAAGCTTAGGCGGTGGCTCCTCCTCTTCAAGGTGTAATGACGCTGGTTCCCCTGCAGGTAAGAAAATGCTAGTTTTTTTTTGTTAAGTGGGTTTTAGGTCAGCTTACCAAATCAATTGAGGAGTGATAGAATCTGATTATTTTTTTATAATTATAATAATGTAGATTAAAACTAAAAGATATTGAAAACTTTTAAAAGCCAAGTTTCGCCTTGGGTAAATATGGTTCTTCAAAATTGTCTAAATCTCCGATTCAGAGACAAAGAAAAATCTAGTGGTTTTCCAAAACTTGGTATTGTAAAGGGTTGTGTTTCTTCCTAAATTGTGTTATTTACTTGCATTATTCAACATTTGCACAGGAGAGATCATCTCACAGTTAGATTTACAGTGAACTATGCAGTTTTGACCAACCACATTGTGAAGTGTTATTTGATTCCGTTTTAGATCTAAGGCAAAGCTATGAAGTCAGATGAATTTGCATCAATTGCCTGTTAGTCATGGAAGAGGCAGTAAAGAAGAAAAATATAGAAAAAAGTCAAAAATAAAAGCAACAAATACAAGAAAAGTGGGAAGCCCCTGTAATTGTCTGCCATTTTCTTTTTCGTTTGAGCTTTTTTTTTCCCCTTTTCGTCCTCACCAATCTTCATGAGAATTGCAAGCTAATTAATATGGATACTTTTATGGAAATTTGGATATTGTCAGGATTATTAGTTAATACAATATACTTAACTTACATATATTTTATAAGGTTCGTCTGTGGGTAAGTAAAAAAAAAAAAAGCAACATACTGATCCATTCATTAGCTTCATCCCCTCTAATATCATGTGGATTTGAGCTCCCTGTATTGTAAAAACCTGCGTTTGAAAAATTTAGATACAAAACCAACAAATGCCACATTTTTTTCAATTTTTAAAAATATGGAAAAACATAGTTACCAAGTTTCAGAAATCCACTCTTCAATTGAATTTTCCTTTTTTTCTAGCCAAAACAATGTTGGGATAAAATTTTACAACAATCTGACGAAGAAGGTGGCATTGCATGTATATGATTAAAAATATTACTGAATTAATCAAAGGCTTCAGCTGTATATTTTTTATCATCCCAGAATCATGTATGATACATGTACAATGTTTTTATTTTTGGTTCATAAAATAACTTAGTTATGGGGTCAAAAATTTTAAGTATGCTCCATGCTTCCTCTCAATGTTTTTGATCTTACATGCTGTCTGAATGATTATCATTTAAATCTTGTCATCAAGTTTAATTCTTAAAAAGTGTAACTAATGACTATCAATTTTTTTTATTCAAGGTGATCTCCACATCTCTTTTGTCATCTCTCTGTCTCTCTCTCTCTCTCTCTGTTTACATACATTTGTCTCTATCTCTCTACACTGCACACATATGTTCATACTTCATGCTGAAAATATCCATTTAATGTAAATAAAAAAGATAAAATAAACATGGCACGTATTTTTCTCTATTCAAACAATAGGTGATTTACCATAGACTCAGGTTACGCAACAGGTATCTAAATTTCTAGTTTTGTTTTCTCCTACGTATTTTAGCAAATTTATAATTTTTGTGAAAAAAACCCTTAACTCTTACTCTTAATACATGTATCAGGCTTGCCACACTGTGGGGTGGGTAAAAAGTACCATTTTTACGTCATGCCACTCAGTGTAGGGCACAGACTAACATAATTTTTCTAATCCTATCCTTATTCAATGAAAGCCAACCCAACTTAAGGAAACCAGATGATGACATTACTGGCTTTAAATTTGGAGCTTTTTTTTTTCCAGTATTAAAGGAGAATTTGTCTTTTTCAGCATTTTTTTTTTTCATTATTGTTGCTGGCCTGTTGTTGTGAATAGCTGATCCTATAGTAAACATGAATAGGTATCTGTGTTTTAACCCTTGAAGCCCGGTCCAGGTAAAGCGCTAACTGATTTGCTAGGGCGAGCGTGCAGAGCCAGTAACAGTTGCGAGAGTGTGTGATTGGCGCACTAATACTAGTAATAGGTCCAGTCGTGTGAAAATCAAGTATCTATAAGTTGATACGCTGTTTTTAGACACGTATAAAAGCATACATTTTTTGAAACTTTACTGCTGTGCTCGTGTTATTTTTTAAAAACTTTTTTGCTTCATTTAGGACCCCTAGTTTGCTAGTATATTTCAAGCTTTGCACGATGACCAATCCGATCACTATGAGCTATGTCGCGCTAATCATGATCCACAAAGCAAAGCTCTTGAACCAATCAGGACCCCCCATCAATTCAATTTCATGAGTGTCTTTCATCTAATACAAACGTAACAGAACCAACTAGTATCAAAGGAACAAATTCACTACTCATATCCTTATTTTCACACATACTCAGAAACCCAATGCTGCTCAGGTTTACCTATTCCCCCTTTTTTGAAAAGGGTGAGGGGGGGGGGGGGGAGGGGGTTGAGGGAGAAATTCAGTAAGCAGACAAGAGCCAAAAAGTGGCATCATTGTTCTATATCTTCGTTATTTGATTTTACTGATAGTATATTTAGAAACAAAATAGAATTGTCTACAAGCAATTATAAAATAGGCTTAGATTTTTTATACGTAGGTTCCAAACTACAGCTGTAATAAACCAAGGCACCACCTCATGCTGGGAAGCTAATACAGTGGGCACTAACACGTACGTGGCCCATACCACATCGCACCTCACCCACATACATGTAATACAGACTATTGAGATTGAATTTGAAGTTTCAATCTCAAATGAACACCACGTATCAGTTGTCATGTCAATTGTTGGCCCCTCCCTCGAGTACATTTATTACGTATATTTCTTGAGAAGACACAATGTACCCTTACAGGGAGGCCCAACTGAGCGTATGACATCACATAAATGTTAATAAGCCAATGAGGACTGTAAGGTCTGAGGCCTATATCTTATTTCACTGATGCTCTGATTCGTCCGTTTAGATTGTTGTTTCAACTGATGGATCAAGTGCCAGGCCCCTGACTCAGCCAGTAGGAAAAGTAATATAGCTTTCAAAGGGAATAATGTTCACTTGTTCATAACTTTGCTTACAGCAAAGCTAGAAACTTCAAATAAACTGCAAAATTATTGACTATTATCGCAATATTACATGAATTCAATCATCTTGGTCGGTCGCATGTCAAGCAGAGCAGGGAACATTTTTGATGGAAAAGAGTCACAACTAATGCTGATGATCAAATCATAGTTATTTACCTTTAATTCATAACTCTGCTCTCCGTGAAGCTAGAAACGTCAAATAAAGTGCAAAATCATCGAATTTTATTGCAAAATTATATCAGATTAATACTGACAATTTCATTATAGGCCGCCAAGAGATTTTCTCTCAAAAAGAGAGATATAAATCATAGTATTACTCTGGAAGTGCAAACCAGTGGCCAAAAAATGCACAAACATAGTTTAATTATTCATAACTTTCTTATCCGTGAAGCTAGAAACTTAAAAAAAAAACTGAAAAATTATCAGCTAATTTTGCAGATTCACAAAAAAATCAAAAGATACAGCTTCACAGTAGACCGCTTAAGAATTTTGGAAAATAAAATTCATGTATACACGGTTTACAGATCTACAACCGTCACTTTTCCAGCATGTAATTGTGTGAGTGGTAGATATACAACTGCTGCCCTGTGAACACATTCCAAAAACGTATATGAACCACTGTGACTTTTCTCGGGTTAAAAGCTCTGAGGTGCGAAAAACAATCAGAAAGTGGATGGAATGTGATGATTCCGCCTCTAGATCTAGAATTAGTTCTGATTCAGACAATGATGATAGTAAAAAATTATATATTTGCAAAAGAAGCAGGATCCAAAGACAAAAATAAATGTGCATACCAAATTAAAATAATCTTGGGATTTTATCATGACTGTACAGCCCTTCATGTTATGTGTATTTTGTGAGAAATGAATAATTTTTAGCAATGTTATTTTGCGAATCGTATCAATATCAAGGCAGGCCCAAATTTGGACCCAAAAATAGCTCTGTAAAAACGCATATTTTATCTATGTATACTATGAGTTAATAGCAATGTGAATATTTTCCAAGTTTTTCTTTTGTTTTCACCAGGTAAAGGCAAATATGCTGGGGGAAATCCTGTCGTTTTGAGACCAAAACCAGATTGGCAAAAGGGAATTGGTTCTTTTTTCAGCAAGCCCTCATGTTCTTCATCATCATCAGACTCTTCAGACTCTTCATCCTCACAAGAATCTGTCGCTAATGAATCATCAGCATCCACCTCATGGTAGGTTCAACCAGCACTCTCTTGATAATGGGATGTTTATAAATATTTTTACATTTATGGCTTTTTTTTTAATATTACTTTGTTCAGAAAAGCCACAAGCCCACACTGTCCATTGTGTTAGAGAACCTATAATCAAGTTCATTGATTTCATCTGATCACCTTTACTGACTTCTCATTTCCTTTTAGATAAAAAATATTATCCATGTGTATCGAAATAAATAGTGTATTTACTTTTATGAGCGACAAAGTATTATCAACCATTGCCAACATCTAGAAAATCTTCTGCACTGAGGCATAATATAGACCTATGAATATCCTTTTCATATATTTCTAAAGTTTATGGCCTGTTCAGAAATCTTGTACATTTTAGAGCTTACACTTATTGAAATACTTGTTAAAGGGAAGAAATATTCCTCCAAAAAATCATACAGAATGCTAAAAATTTTAAGAAGTCCGGATTTTGTCTGAGTTCAGGATGATCCTTGCCAAAGAGTCTGGAACTTTTCTGATAAAAAATTTTGTCATCCTGCATCAGTACAAGATCCTCATGTGCAATATGCTCTTCTTAAAAATTTAATTATGTTTGTGATATGCAAAAGACTTCTCTTACTTACAGAAATGTTCTAGTTTCGTTTCTAGCTTGCTACTTTCTGTTTCATGATGTGGCTCTTCAGGAATAACTTTTTGAAGAGGCCTTCATGTCTCCAAATCATCTAGATCTTCTATTGACCTCTGTAAATGGGTCTGTAAACATAGATGTTGTCACAGGCAAAAGAGATGGAGAACTTGATAGTTGGATCTAAGATGTAAAACTATGTAATTCCACTCTCTAATTCAAAGGCTGGAACTGGCTCCGCAAGAAGAATTTGGATTTTTTTTCTCATAAGGTTTATGTCATGGTATAAACCATTTTTTCTCCCTTTTATGTTTATCCTATTTCATTGAAGAATCCTTTTATATATATATAGTTTGAAGACAAGTTGGAATAATTGATAAGAGTGCTCAACTGTGGGAGCATTTCATAGATATAGATCTTACCTTAAATTCTCTTCATACTACACTTGTGTTTCAAGCGGAGGACAAAGGTGTCGCCTGTCCTCCGCTCTCTTCGGGTATGACTGAGGTGTGTTTGGTTGCTGTTCTGACCTTGTGTTGTTTTTTTTTTTGTTTCTGGGCCACTGGTAGTTTTCCACCTGAGTCATACCCGAAGAGAGCGGAGGACAGGCGACAGACACCTTTGTCCTCCGCTTGAAACACAATATATATAATATATATAATTATATGGGCTGGATGGTAGGTGCGTTGGAGCCTTGAAAAGTTAACTCCAAGCAAGAGAGTGATGCACAGTCAGGACTAGGCTAGTCAAGCCTGCAGCACAACAATTGCCTGTACAGAACCCACAGGTTGAATTTAGATCTAGGGGAGGAGGGGAGGGAGAGTCTGTATGTGCAAGAAGAAAGCCACATGTGTTTATCAAATTTTTCAAACCAATTGAAGTAACTTCTAGTAGTTGCTTTCCCTTAGGCATAAACCTTGTGCTTAAAATACATGTACAAGTAGTATAATTTAAAAAAGGGTCTCTAAATTAAAAGCGGTATCTTTGACTTTTGCTTATATTGACATAGAAATTTCGGACTCTTAGTTATATGCCAATATATCAGGAGTGCACTGTATTAATTTTATGACTCAATTATGATTCAATGGCTACAAATTATGTGACACATTACAATATCCTTGAAGCAAATGGTGGTAAATATAAAGAAATAACTAACACAGAAAATGTATACGCATTTATTGTAAAATTAATCCTCTGCTCTCTCCTGATGTCCAGATCTTGTCCCTGACAGATGAGCCAGATGTCTGCCATTGTTGAACCCTTGTATAAAGAGCATCGCTTACTCACGCAAAGATTCTGTTTCATTTGTTTCAGAGCTATTTCTCCTCTTAGTTTCAATAAATTTTTATCGCAAAAATTTTCACAATACATTATACAATGATTAAGGCATTTCACCTCTAGCACATATGCACTAGCTTCTTGTGTTGTCCTCTACACCGCTTCCTAAAGTTTGCTCTAGTTGTGGCCATTATTCAAGTCATTAAAACTCACTTATAGAAAATGTGACTTTGTCTTTGATCAGTCAAATGGAGTTCTAGGATGTTCGTAAATATCGCTATTCAGCTGTGCACATTGTGACTAATTGTGAAAGTGGTCTGGCATGCAATTTAGAAGGAAGTAGTGCAGCTGTAAAGTTTAACTTTAAGGTGAATATGAGTAAAGTGAACTTCTCTCTTTCAATGTATATAGGTTTATGATGAAATTCTTACCAAGTGTCAACATTAGTTTATTTTTTGATGTAAATGTATTGCAAATTACTTATGTTTTCATATCAATCTTGATTTTACTTTGATTGTGGTTTATTGAAGCTGTCATGTAAAGAAATTCCTTTTAATTTAACCAATAAAAGATTAAATACATTGAAAAGTTTTATATTAATGTCAATGATGGTTTTTTTTTTTTTTAAATTTTTTAAACCTCTGATTGAGAGACGTATATTAATTATTATGTGTTCGGTTGCTTGTAGCTGTACCCAAAACTTCATACAGGCCATTCATTTTCTATTTTAATCAATTTTTCTTAAAAATTGTGCCTATGAAAAACAGAGGATATATCTTGGCAAGCATGATCAGTAGAAGAAAGGGTAGGAAAAATTGTTATTGCTATGTGCAAGTTTGATTTTACCTGCAGAAGAAAATGCAATGTGTTTTCTGGGAAAAATTTTTTGATAAATGTTTCTGCAGGTCTTTCTGTGAGTGAAAAAAATTGTTCTCTTACAGAGCCTTGAAATTTGCATGTAAAACTAAGGAAACTCGGGCTAAATGAACATGATTGTATCATGACATTGACAGTTGAAAATGCTTAGATGAACATTTTCAGTTTTTAAATTTAGAAAGGCAGAAAATACATGTAGTTATTTCATAGAAACTGTCATGGATATTTCTTTTTAAAAATTCAAGGACGCTTAATATAATTATTGATTTTTTTTCTTTAAAAGTAGAGAGCCTTAACACAAAACTATCATCCTTTATTTACAACAGTAGCCTGGTGGATCTATGAACTGATAGAATTTACTACGGCCACATCTACACATATACAGCTTAATTTAAAATGACTTCAGTTGGAAATAAAAGTATTTCAAAGAAAATGAAACTTTATCTTGCTTTTTATGTATTTATATATATTTATATTTATACAAAGAGAGGAGACTTTTCTGTAAATTTACGGAATACTGTATATATTTAAAGGTTTATATGATCCTTCACCAATCCTGTCCTTATGTCAGACTTAAAGTTAAACTTGTGTCAGTTATGTTGAACGTTTGTAAAATTTAATGGAAAAAGAAACAGTGAAAATGTAATTCCACAAGGATATTTTTCAATCAAGTATCAACCAGTGTGAAAGTATAAAAGTGTGCGATATATCGCATGGATATCAATATCAATTTGCCACAGTTTTTGACAGGCCTTACATTTTCTGAAGTTTATCGATTGAAAAAACAAATTTAAGTAATGTGAAACAAACTAGAGTTTTCCTTCTGCTGTCATCTCTTGCATTTTGCAAAAAGCCTCGATCATCCCAATCTCCAAAATAAATATTTCCTATACTCCCACTCATCAAAACTCACAACACACTCATACCACAAGCGAAATTCCATTACAATTCTCTCAAAGCTGACTTGCACTCTTTACAAAAGCAACTCTCAAATTAACCCTTCCATACATTTAACATTTTAAGCACTCTAACAATGGGTGGTGGAAAACTAACCTGTATTACATTTTTAAAATCTCAAGTAAAACCAGATTTATAAGATTACAATAAAATGATCATTTATAGTAAGACAAGTCTTTTTCAACCTAAGTATGAAATAAAAATGTGGTCTCAAATAATAACCTAGGTAAAGACACTACATGAATTTACGATTTATTTAAGAAAAGGAAAGAAATCATAAACAAGGATATCGGTCCATACACTCAGATAAAAGAGAGAAAAATTCGAAAATGAAAATCCGCTTACATGTAAAAATGGGGAAGATAATGTAGACCCGAAATAACTTAATCCTACCGATAGAAACCTAAACATTTTTTATGCCGCATTCTTAGAGAAACAGAATAAATGTAATCATTATTATACCAGAGGAAGGCCTTCAAATATTGTTTTTATCTATCTCAAAATTATTTTCGATTACCTAGACAAACAATTAGAGAAAATAACTTTCTGTGCCTTTTTAAGCAAGATAAAATTAAAAACATTCAATACTGGTACATATAGTTTTACCAAGATCATGTTTCTCTAGATATGCATTATAACGGGTTAAAACCATTGCGTAATATCTGTTGCATAACTTTCTTGTTATAGATAATTCATCTGACGCAATTAATGAAAAATATAGATGTAATGTAGACAATTTCTATTTCTTAGAAAATGGTCATACAACTTTTGAAAGAAAACAATGAACTTTTGAAACGACTTGTAAAAAACACTTCAAATAAAGAACAGCAACAACTTGTCGTTGGTTCCAACACCAGTGATTTTAGTACACAGTTCAATCCCGCAATTCAAGTGTCAAATGATAAAAATTATGAAATTGCTTTAGTTAATCTCGAAACGTATTATTATTTTCCAATCGATTTATAAAACAATAGAACTTCTTGTTGGTAGTTATGACTTTGACGAATTGAATGAAGAGATTGATTATTTTTAGAGGCTGCTTACAGAAAACGGTAATCAAATGCATTTGATGTAGTCGCTAATTAAATACGTTTAACTTTAAAAGTATACCGAACATCTCAAACAATTATAATTATAGTAAAATGTACCCACAATCGAAGCATTAAAAAAGTTTTAGATTTACAGCTGATAATTATGTAGGCTATAAATCTGGCTCTCACACTCGGAAAATATTGTTAACATTTTTTTTAGCAATTAGTACAGGTACAATATTCGTTCATATTGATGTGATAGACGGGTCATATAACTTAGTCAAGAACGTGTAATGTATTCATTTTCCCCCAAAGTTCGCCCAGGATATTAAATTATACAAAAACCTACTTATCTAATTTATTTACCTTTAAGAACATTAGAAACTTTCATATAAAACTTGCTGACCAAGATAATCATATCTTAGAGTTAGACCTAAGAGGTGAACAAGAGGTTTCACATTAGAGAACTCTAAAAATTGACTTTAAATGCATGCACATAAATTTGATTTTCAAACTACTGGTGTTAGCAACGAAGGAATTGTAAACGCTATTACTCTTAGATCGATAAAAACAAACAATTTAAATACCGACAACTCGCAGAGTGCCAAATGAATCGTGCACAAACATGATATTGGTGACACTTAACACTCATCAATATACTAAGGGATTAAGTTCTTAGAAAGGCAAAGCCAGTTGATAATTCTCCTAAAAGTACTACATGTATAGTGTTAGCTCCTTCATCAATTCTTTACTTTTTAGTTTTTAGAATCAACCCAGAATCATGAGTTGGTGTAGGCTATAGGCGATCTGATACTGAGAGAAAGCGTGCTGATCCCCTTGTCAAAAATTAATTATCTCAGCAAAAAAAAAAAAGAATTTAATTTGTGTCAAGTGTTTATATGCATATCTATGGTGCAATACTGGAATGTAAATCTGTATTTAATTTAGGACGGCCCTTGTATGTATGTGGGCACAAACTTCAACTCGATGAGAAATATCTGTTAATGAGGCTTTTTTTAACTGAACATTTGTACAATGTATGAATTCAATACTCTAAAAAACGACTGAGGAGTGATTTAGATAGGGTCAATCATTGTCTTTAACTTTAATCACAGTTTACTTTATACAGACCCAGCTTTACTTAAATGTTGCAGTAAAACCAAAGGGAAAAAAAATCTCTCATATTTTTTGCTTGTTTTATACTTTGGCCTTACTTAAGTTCAAGTGAAATAAATATAGCCTGGTCAGCCCAGATATTAAAATCGTATTATCTTCATCTCAGATACCTTTACACTTAACACGAATTATGATATAACGCACTCTGAAAATCATTTTTTTTCTTCTGTTTTTCACAAATTAGCAAACTCAGTAACTGCCTTGTACATTCGTCATGACGTCAGAGCAGGCATGTCCAAAATCTGGCCTTCAGGCCAAATGCGACCTGTTCTCAAATTCACACTGGCCCGCAGCTTCGGCCTTTAAATCTATACGTAATCAAAATGGCTCATAGAATGTCGAGTTGAATGGTCGGCCCCCACACATTTTCAAATTTGGCCCTCTTTCAAAAAGTTTGGACACCTCTGTTTTAGTGCCTTTATGAAAGACCAAAAAAATCTTTGCACTTTATTCCTGAAAATGTTTTTTTTTTTTCATTTTGATACTTGAGTCTGAGAGAAGACTTTATCACATGGTCGGGTGAATTAAACACATTGTACAACTGTACATAATGACTTCTAAGGAATTTAGTGACGTAAAATTACATTGCTGCACTTGTCGACCTTTTGCGCTTATATTTGTCTTTCCTTTTGCAATAACTGTTGTAGCGAGTCAGAGTGCATGGAGATCAGAAAAATAAGAATTAATTTAATAATAATGAGAGCTTTTGTCTATATTGATTTTTCATACATATAAACATACATACATACATACATACAAATACATACATACATACATACAAACATACATACATACATACATACATACATTTACAATTGATGCTCACGATGTTCAAGCACAATACAATGGAAACGTTCAACTAAAAAAGATTTATAAATCTCTCTCTCTCTCTCTCTCTCTCTCTGTCTATATATATATATATATATATATATATATATATATATATATATATATATATATATATATAAACATACATACATACATACATACATACATACATACATACATGCACACATGTACATACATTTACAATTGATGCTCACGATGTTCAAGCACAATACAAAGGAAGCGTTCAACTAAAAAAGATTTATAAATCTCTCTCTCTCTCTCTCTCTCTATATATATATATATATATATATATATATACATAAAAGTGGAATTAGGAGACTTTGAACGCGAATTCCTGCGTTATTACAAAACCAACTCCTTGAAACTTCCCAGGCGTCTACAGCATCCATGTGGCCAGATTCTAATTTCTAAAAAGTCAACGCAAACTGCTTTCCTCGATTTCCCCAAAATGCTTTGTTTCTTCAACAAAGGCAAACTTACGATCAACAATTTCACGCGCCATTTTGTCATTCTTTATCATCGGAAGTACATAGTATTTCTCTATCGACTTGAGGGTATTGGTCTAGGTTTAAATAACTGCGTGGCTAAGACTTTCCACAAGGCAGTGCACTTAGCGCGAAAAAAGAGCTTTCTAATAAGCATATAAAAGGATCTTTTAAAAAAATACAGATTGGGAAATAATAGAATATTAATTCGATTCACTTCATGCCAAAAGACTAAGTTTTATATCTAAATTTTGTGTTTAGAATTAGAATATCGAGATATTTAGATTCTAGATAAAGATCACTAGGTAGAAGCACAATATATTTTCAACTGGATTACGTAAGTAAAAGGATAGATATATCAAGACCATTTGTAAGCCTCTTTAAATACACACACACACACACCCCAGCCTCAGCAGTTAAAGATTTATACACCTCGTCCTACTCTAAAAAGGGACAACAGAAGCTGAATTTTGGTTGCATTTTGCATTTGCAAAGAGAGAGTAAGAGATAGAAAAAGTTATCGTTGGAGAAAGAGAGAGAGAGAGAGAAAGAAAAAGAGAGAGAGAGAGAGAGGGGGGGAGAGAGACCGAGAGAGAGAGAGAGAAAGAACGAGAGAGAGAGAGAGTAAGATCGAAAGAGAGAGAGAGCGAGAGAGAGAGTAAGATCGAGAGAGAGAGAAAGAGAGAGAGAGAGAGAGTAAGATCGAGAGAGAGAAAAAGAAAGAGAGAGAGAGAGAGAGAGAGAGAGAGAGAGAGAGAGAGAGAGAGAGAGAGAGCACCTTTCTTGTATTACTGTTGTTTTTTTTTTTTAATTTATATTAAATAAAAATGTCACCTGATCATGCATTTATAATGTCTAGATTTAACCTACATATTAACTGCTCGAAGATAAGATTCAATTCACAATTTATTATTTTCCCTGCTCTGAATATTAATTTCTACATTATAAACTAATTATTCAGGTTAGGCCTAGGCTGCGTTTGCCAGTTGTTCAAGGAAGGTAACTCTCGCTGAAATTTTAAGGCATATCGTCTTTTGACGCCAGGGTTCCTTTTGTAAAACGGGGTTTTTAGCTTGTATTATGTAAATGCGTTGGGCGTTGTTAATTGTCTATAATGTGCATATATTATAATACGAGCCGACTGAAGTAAGTGTAGGAGAAAACAGACTGCATTGTTTACAGTTCAATTAAAATTTTTCATGTGTATACGTGACAAATCTACATCGTACATGCAATATATTAAAACTATATTTCGTGAACATTGTCGAACCGGCCTTATCTTTATCTTCCTCGCCCAAGAGTAAATCCCGGACACATTGAACATCATGACACCAGATTACATGTACATTGAGTAGTGTGACATAACACCAGTCCTTCAGACATGTAGGTGCCTCAACTCTGCCTGCAAAATGACATAAAAAGTTGCGCTAACCGAGGATCTTCTCACCCTTATCCAAAGTGATTTATTTCTTGCTGTAAAGTACCGTGCCAATCTCAGGCTGGTAGTTCCTGGTCCTGAATGTTCTGGGAAAGATCTCTACTGAACACTGTTATACTGATAGTGATATTACCTGGGAGCTTCGTGTATTGGTG
>JAWDGP010000665.1:212500-235000 GCA_033675545.1 Elysia crispata
AGTAGACTTGACCTAGGCATTTTAAACGGAGTTCAATTTGTTCAGTACTGTATTTTCATCCTTATCAAATCTCCTCTCTACATTCTCTGTCGTACTACTATATTTTTACACATAACCACTTGTTGTATACTTGTTGTATATATTAATTGCGAAACTAAGTTATTACATTTAATTATAGTTCTGTAATGCTGCAGATGATGGCATGTTTGCGATTTGATCCCACCCAGACGTTGTGTGTTCCAAATTTGATTACACAGTCGTGTATTTTTAGCGGCCGGAAGTGAGAGCTATTTTCCTTTCACTTCTAGTTTTGTGAACTTCAACTCCAGGTCATGTTTCATACCTTTTTTTGTGTGTAGAACACTAATTATGGTGCAGTGCGAATGTACATATTTTCCAATTTTTTTGGGGTCGCCTAATTATTCAACAAGCGTTTCAATTTTAAAAATCTATGGTCTCATTTAAGTTTAAAACTTATAATCTTCAGCAAAACAACGAAGTGGGCTCGTTAAGGAAGTACATGGTTTTAGAAGCTATTTAGACTCAATGCACTTACGGTAATTCAAATTCATAGCTTACTCACATGAATAAGATAAAGTCTTTTCTTTCTTTTTTTCACAAAGAGAAATGCTGAGATCCGCTTGGTGAGAAAGAATATATGGCTGAACATTATTAACGTTTGCGAAATAATATCAAATATTGTACTAAAATAATGTCCTAAATCTTTACACAAGGACCGAGGGTCCTGCTAGTCCTGGCACACATGGCTCTTTACATTCGATAGTGTGCGCTGCATGCCAAGTGTTTTACATCCATTCTATATCTTGAACTTCCAGCTCTCTCGGCAAACTTCCACATCTCCTAACATCCTCCTAACTGTGCAGTCTGACATTTGAAAAGGATATCGAGAAGGTAACGTCTCAAGAAAAACCATGTAAGTAACTCTAACACACTATATTTTTATTTGTCTTTGATTTATAAACGAATTAAAAAAAAAAAAAAAACCAACAACAAGCAAACAAAAAAACCAACAACCTTTGGTTTATAAACGAATAAAAGAAACACCCCCTATAAAAATTGAAAGTAAACTGTATTTCATGTACAAGCGTTTTCTATCATAATGTATTTCACTTCTATTGACTTCAGATTGCTCATTTCCTATGTTTCTAAATCTCAAACTCTTTTAATGAATCTTTCCCCCTCTCTGCCTTTTTTCCCCCATCCCTATCTCTTTCTCTCTCTGTCTCTGTCTGTCTGTCTGTCTGACCCTCTCTCTCTCTCTCTCTCTCTCTCTCTCTCTCTCTCTCTCTCTCTCTCTCTCTCTCTCTCTCTCTCTCTCTTACTCAACCTGAAGAGCTCAAATGTTTAAAGCATGGTAAATGTAAAACTAAGACTTAATGAACGATCTAACACTGAAACAGTTTTGAGGTCATCGATACCCGTTTGCTTTAAACGAAAAAGAATTAAATATAATAAGGATAACAGTTCTTTATGCGATAGTAATACCAAAAAAAGTAATAAAATAGTAGCAATAATAGTTGAAATGTAAATAACAATCACAATATAACAAAAATGTAGAACAGCAGTATTCTTCTTCTTCTGCTTCTTCTTCTTCTTCTTCTTCTTCTTCTTCTTCTTCTTCTTCTTCTTCTTCTTCTTCTTCTTCTTCTTCTTCTTCTTCTTCTTCTTCTTCTTCTTCTTCTTCTTCTTCTTCTTCTTCTTCTTCTAATTGTTATTATTATTATTATTATTATTATTATTATTATTATAATAATAATAATAATAATAATAATAATAATAATAATAATAATAATAATAATAATAATAATATTATTATTATTGTCACGATGGAGATACATTTACAAAAATGACATAACCCTACAGTAAAATTCAGTAGTTTCTTAATTTGTAGACCTATATACATCTAAGAAATGAATGTCAAATGACTAAATGAGAGAAGGTAAAGTTCAGTTCATCGTCTTCTTTTGTTTCACAGTAAACAAACTTCACCATCAGCAAGTAACATAATTATAGTCTCAGTCAAGCGCAGTAGTATAGAATCTAGGTTTAACGGTTTTGTGTCTCCAGCACCCGTGCTCTATATGGAAATGGAGAATCAGTAATGACTGATGATTGAGTTATTAAGCACCGTTGAAAATTTTCATAAAAACTGATACATTGAATCTTTTTTTAACAACTTCAAAGCTCAAAACTACCAAAGAGCTATTTCTGTAATTAGTTATAGGTACACTGACTATAGCGGCTCACACACGCTCAACTTTTTTCATCAATAGTATTGACACCGCAAGCCGATTTGAACACATCACTAGGGAAACCACGTGTTAGTTACGTTATGACTCATGCTTAAGGAAAGTAACACTGTCTGCGAAACATGGCTAGTAATATTTTAAATAGAAGATGGTAGGCAGATGCATCCGATAAAACCGATCTGTCATTCCGAACTCGTTTTATGTAAAAACTTGTCTACAAACCCCAGCGCTTATCGGATCCCAAACTCTTGACGCTAGATCTAGATCTACTAGACTCTAGATCTCGGTCACAAATTTCTTTCTAGCTAGGCGTACATTCAGTCTAAAGTCGACGTTCAAATGCTTGTTCGTGAATAATCTTATACCCAGACAATGTATGTCTGTCAAGGCAGAGTTAGACCTAATCCCACCAGAGTACCCAAGAAAGGATTGAATCCGAGGCTCACTATCATCAGTCCAACATTCTACCGTTTGAGCTATCTAGTGTCCTTATTTTCACACCTATGTACTGATTAATTAAGCAAGGGGTGGGCCCAGACAGATTTACCTGTCATCATTACCTATGTCTTGTGCAAATGGAACAAGCAAATCTTGGTTACAATCGGCCCCTTTGAAGTCTTAGCGACAGGTAGACTTAGCACAGGCGGAGACAGACAACTTCCTACTACTACTACTACTACTACTACTACTACTACTACTACTACTACTACTACTACTACTACTTCTACTACTACTACTACTACTACTACTACTACTACTACTACTACTACTACTACTACTACTACTACTACTACTAATAATAATAATAATAATAATAATAATAATAATAATAATAATAATAATAATAATAATAATAATAATAATAATAATAATAATAATAATAATAATAATAATAATAATAATAATAATGACCCCATTAATTATAATGCAGTGTGGTAAAGGAGAGAAGATCGTCTGGTGAATTTATTTGAAATCTTAAACACTGTATTTATTATGTTGATATTTTCTTCAATCATATCTTTCCAGGTTTGACAGCGATCCTAACATAACCTTTTCGGGTGAACTGGACGTGGATTCAGAAGGAAATGCTGACGGATCAGTAACCGTGACTGTCTCAATTCCTATTTAACTCCGTAGAAAACGATGGCAGTTCCTGGACTCCGCGACCAAACGTGTTTGATTTCTCTCTGGGTACTTACGTGTGTTTAAATGACATTTAAAGGAACTAAAATGAGAATAAATGATAAGGAAATCTAGAATATCATGCTAGAAAAGAAGAAGACGATGTAGCAGATGAATGTATAAAGTAGCAATATATAGTGAGACTTCAAAACTTACCTTTAGCGAATGTTAGTTTAAATTAATACACATTACAAAGCACAATTCTAGCTTTCAAGCAACGATCTGCCTGAATTGAACTTAAGCTGTTTTGTCCTTATTATTTCGATTGAATTATTTTTTCTTCCCACTAAAAGACATTTTGAACTATACTAATTTGTAGTGGCAGGAACAAAATCATGCTTTACCTACCAAAGATTTCCGACTTCTATACTATGAAGAAATATTCACAGTGAAAAGTTTGGAATGGATTTTAATTATTTTTATTTTTCTTCCTCTTTCGTACTGGTAATTCGGCTTTGCTGAGGTTCAAAGTTTCTTTAGACTGAAGAGAAGAGGACATGAGAATAAAACTGAAAAGACACGTATACTGTGGCCTCTTTATTGCACGGATATAGAACAGTATATTATTGCATGTTCAAAATAATTTTTTAAGTGAAACACATTAAAACTTTCGAGAAAAATTCTGTTTAACTTAGCATCTTTGCTTATCTAGTAATGCCTGTAACTGCAACTGAAACGTACACCATATCTGGAATCTTCTCCAGTCTCATCTATAAAATCTTAATCTAAAATTTTTGGCCAAAGCTCCTGATTTCAACAAATATGTTTTTTCCTATCCGCCATGATTATGTCACTCTGTAACAGGCTTACCTTTATTGTTAACTTTTATCTGTATTTTTTTTTATTATTATTAATAAGACCACATAATGAGGAATTGTTTAATTATTTTCTTGAATAATCGCTTTTTTTGTAAAGTATACAAAATGATAAATGAAAGGTTTTACTAAAGAAATGTTTTGTTTATTGTTCAATTGTTATTTGAGTTCTTTATTTTGCCTTCAATGTATTAATTTTTATAGTTAAATAGTTCTACAATCAGATAGGGAAACAAGAAGAATTACAAACAGTGGATCGTAATTGGTCCAATGATAAACTGATCCTACATGGTGATTAACTTACAAAACTACCCGTGGCAGATCTAGATATGAAGCACGTCTCATTTTTAAAAAAAATTTAATAATAAAATACATTCGATAAGAATGCGTCATATTTGGGGCGACAATAAACTATCAGAATTAGAAGTAAGAAAACATAGAGCTTTGTGGAAATACCTCCCAGAATTTAGATTAATTTTTGCATTAAAAAAGTTCATGATTACGCTATAGGTGTATTAGCTTGAAGTGGACCCACCTACGAGACTACCCTGACCTTGTTTTTTTTTTTTAAATAAATAGCTTGAACTATCGAACGAAAACTTATATGCTCTCTGATAGGTCGATACTCTCTTATGTTTCTAAGGACAATATACAACATGAAAGTTTATAATATAAAGAATACTTTACGATTTTTACATAAACGTAAAACAGTCAAAACAAACCAAGTTTTATTCACATTGAACCGATGAATAACTCATATCAGGTGAACTATCGAAACGAGATGAGAAATAAATAGTATGGGTGAGAAAAAGAAGCAGCGGGAGGATGTCACCCCACAAAGTTAAAACACACTGGTGGGAAATATCTCTTCGATACTCCATGAATGCCATATTATTAACTGTTCTGCGGATTTTCAAAATAACACCTTAGTTAGACACCATTTGGACTAATCTTAAATAGACAGGCATAGCTACAAAGAAATATCGGCCATCTTTAGCGTGCGTGAAAATTCATTGAACTATTGAAGATTAAGCTTAAAGATTGAAATGGTATGAATACATATTTTACTATAACTAATATTAAAACCCACAGACTACGCTGCTAAGAGATTGTGAAATGATTCATCGATGTGTTTTTAAGATTTGAGAAGAGTTAAAATAAGGTAATGTGTAAGACAATGTCATGTTTAAGGTAATGAAAGGGAGCAGGAAACGGGAAAAGTGGCTTAAAAACTCTCTCTCTCTCTCTCTCTCTCTCTCTCTCTCTCTCTCTCTCTCTCTCTCTCTCTCTCTCTCTCTCTCTCTCTCTCTCTCTCTCTCTCTCTCTCTCTCTCTCTCTCTCTCTCTCTCTCTTTCCCCCCTCTCTCTCTTTCTTTCTCTCTCTCCCTCTCTCTCTTTCCCCCTCTCTCTTTCTTACTCTCTCTCCCTCTCTCTCTCACTAAGAAATACTTATAAGCAAAAAAAAAAAAAATATTCTGCAGATAATTTCTTGCTGTGGTTAAAAAATATATGTCAAAAATATCTTCTGACATTCCCAACATAAAATAATAATACAAAAATATGAGCTATGATTCAACTCCAGCAAGGCAGTTCACCCTTGTGTACTTTTTTTTTTTTATCTCAATAGCACTACAGTAAGCGTTAAAAATAACCTTGGAAGAGAAAAAAAACTGCTTTCCAAGTTTCACGTAGGTTGGTCACATTTTGGCCATATTTACAACGTTACATAAGTGACTGTTCATGCAGAATAATTATTTTTTTTCCTTACACCAGATTTAATAAAAGAGTTTAATTAGTATACCTACCGTATATAAATTAGCTAAATTTGTTAGACATGAAATACTACATATACAAAGCTTTCAATTTTACTCAAGAACTTGAAAAAAAAAAAAAAGGAAACAAACAAACATACCAACAACAACGACAATAACAAAATAGCATATCGGTTTAGATAAATATTCAACAGAAAAGCAATTTAGACAATATTTTTATTTTTGTTTTAATATTTAAAGAGAAAAAGAGCACAGTATTATGATCAATGATGAGCGTTAGACGAACTTGAAAACGGGCAGACCCAGACAACCACTGAGCCTCAGAAGTCCAGAGAATATTCCACTGTCAAGATGGTTCGGTCAGTTCACAACCATACTACAGGAGTTCAAACACACCATGTGGATTCTTCTATACATGACAGCAGATCTATGCATGACAACAACTTACAGCTTTTTCTCTCATTTTTTTTGCTCAAAATAGACAAAATTCGGAATCTTTGTAAGGAATTACGATTCATTTTCATACGATGAGAAATATCTGCCTATTTAAAATGCCAATGTTATTATAAACGCAATGAATGTGTGTAAATATAGTTATAATTGTATATATTATACGCATTGAATCTCATATATGTATATATAATTATATATATATATATTAGAAGTATATTTATATACAAAATCAATGCAAATATGAACTTTATAAATGCAGTTTCAGACGTAAAGTATAATATTACACTCACGATTAATTTAGCTCAATACAGAGATAGATTATAAATAAACATCTTGAGGCAAAAAAATGTGCAAGTTATTTGTACAGGATTGGACACAATGTATTCACAGACAAATTATTATTATTAAATATTGACAGGATTCGAGATCTTTCACTCTAATTGTTATCGTAAATAGAATACTATATTTTTCGTACATTTCCTTTTTTCACTCAAAGTTATTCGAAGGCAACAAGATGCACTACATAGAAGTTGTAGAGGGTCGAGACAACTTGTCACAGAAAATATATAGGCTTCATTAAATCTAATTTTTTAAAATCATATAAACAAAATAAATACATACCACATAGAAAAGCCCAAACAAAGAAAAAAAAGAACACAGTAAACTAGTTCACTTAACCAAAGATCTGCATGTTCACTTCTTCCATTAATTGTTTAAAACGATTTGTACATTTGAAAAAAACCTACCAGCCTTCCAGTTTAAGAAACAAGTTCTTCAAGTAGGGGTAAAATAGGAACTAAAAGGAAATAAACTTGTTCTTGAAGAAAACGTAAACTAGGAATAAAAACGAAAAATACCAGTTTTTAATAAGGAGCTCAATTACAAAATAGAAAAAAAAATCCTAGAGTTCTTCATGAAGAACTGAATAAGGAAAGAAACGAAATAAACTAGTTTTTTTAGATCTTGACGAAGAGATTCACCAGAAGATAATATAAATAAACTATGTTTGATGAAGAGCTGAGGTTTAGATAAATGATATATACCAGTTCTAATAGAGTTGTGTTGGGAGATAAGGGAAATGACATAGTTCTTGAGGAATATCTGAGTTAGGAGATAAAAGAAATGAAAAAGTTCTTGATGAAGAGCTGAGTTAGGAGATAAAATAAATGAACGAGTTCTTGATTAAGAGCTTAGTTAGGAGATAAAAGAAATGAAATAGTTCTTGATGAAGAGCTCATTTAGGAGATAAAAGAAATGAAATAGTTCTTGATGAAGAGCTTAGTTAGAAGATAAAGAAATGAAAAAGTTCTTGATGAAAAGCTGAGTTAGGAGATAAGGTAAATAAAATAGTTCTCGATTAAGAGATGAATCGACAGATAAAGGAAACAAGTCTTAGAGATGAAGCCACACTGTGAATAATAAAAAGTGGTTGAAAACCAAACTAACTTTTCTGGCTTTCTAATGCCAAATTCTGCAGTTTAGAAAAAGGCTGGTTGTGAGATAAAAATTTTTGTGTTTACTTATTGTGTTCTTAATTAGACTGTTAAATCACACACAGTTGTAAGTAGTTCACATCAATATTGATTAACATTGGGCAATGGCTTCATTTTAATAGGGAGAAAAAATCATGATGTTCCTTAAGTTCAAGAGTGTCCATAGCGCATGGGCAGATTGAATGACTTAAGGGAATATTGAACTGAAAGTGAGCAAATTGCACTTTGAGAACAACTCACACTTTTGGCTTCTATTGTAATCAGATTATTTGGAACCAATGTGACAACGCATCTTTTCTCCCTATTATATATGAACCACAATTAAAAAGTTTAGGCAAGTAATAATTGACTTGAATGAGTACAGTGTATTCTGAAATATATTTCGTTGCTCTAAAATAAATAATAAGAGATGATGTGCGGACTTAAAAATATATATGTAGAGAAACCATAAAGGTAGAGAGAGAGAGAGAGAGAGAGAGAGAGAGAGAGAGAGAGAGAGAGAGAGAGAGAGAGAGAGAGAGAGAGAGAGAGAGAGAGAGAGAGAGAGAGAGAGAGAGAGAGAGAGAGAGAGAGAGAGAAATTAAAGATTATAATATATAATTTTCTCTCAAAGTCTACTTTCCATAGCTAATGACATTTAGTGTACACATAAAGTATGAGTATTGAAAATGTTTACACAACACAACTATTTACACTCAAAATTTACAGATATAGACAATGAAATATGCGTTTTGAGACAAAGTTGAAAGTGCATTATTTCAAAAGGTGCACACCATTTTCTAATGTTAAGGTCAATCTCTGAACGATTGAAGAAGCCAATCGAGCTCTGGAGCAAGGCTGCTGGCTTCACAGTACACAGGACAGGCTAAAGAGAAATAAACTATGTTTGTCACGATAAATATTCTATTTCACCTTTCTTAGAACTCAGACTGAAAGAGAAAGTCAAAAACTTCTTGGTAAAGATATTTGAGAGATAGATCTCTGTTTTATAATCCTAATTTTAAAATTTCAACAAAGACTTTAATTCTATATTAAGGTTAAGATCAATTTACTTGAAAGAGTATAAATTATCAGATCTGAAACTTTATATCTTTAGTGTCGATAAGTCTGAGTGGAACCGCTCATCGTTTCAGACGGAAACGTTGTTTGTAAGATTCGAACATGTGCTCGATGGAAAGTGAACAATGGGTTATTCCCACGAAGAGGAATTGAGAACAGAAAGAAAGAAAAAGAGCAAGAAATTTGAAAAAAAATACACTTGAAGTATTGTCGTTTGATTGCAGTGGGATCATCAGTCAAATGGACATTATTAATATTAATGTAGGACATTTGACCTTGTGTAGAAAATTAAAATTAAAAAAAAAAAGAATTATCAATCTGTGCATCAAGGCCCTGATTAATGAGTAGATGCTAGTTTTTGCACACACCTCTAAACATGAGCACAGACACTCTCACTCATGCAAGACAATTGTATATTTCGAATTCATCTTTAAAAAATTCAATAGCGCTACATGTATTTATACAGATAGAAGTAGAACTAGCCAACTGAGACCACACTGTCCCCTTGCTTCACTTCATAGCTATGGAATAATGAGATCTGGTCCAAACGTTCATATAGCCTTCATTTTGCTGTTACAGCTGGTTACGAATTTTCTGAGTTAAAAGATGTAAAAAAAAATCATGCAATAAAGGATTGAATTCTTGTACTTTTATAATATATATATATATATATATATATATATATATATATATATATATTTATATATGTATACATCCACACACACAAACACACATATAGATATATATATGTTCCAAAACGAATACCATACTAGGAACATGACAAAAGTAATGATGCTATTTACAATGCAATACATAAAACAATCGAATCATACACAGCAATAGACGTAAAATCAACCAGATTAACAAACCACGCCCACATTCCCTGCCCCACTCGGGCCATCAATATGCTGGAATTGAATTTTCCACCAATCAGCTTCGGCCCTCATGCCCTCTCAGTACAAGGAGAAACAATAACACATTGATCACGAAGATTAAAAAAAAAAATTCGCTTTGACTTGAAATTTGTCGAGCTGCCTTATATATTCTGTCGTTCAAAATTTGAATATGTTCAAAGAGGACCAGTGCGGTAGCTGTGGCTGGGTCGCTTCACAAGAAAACCCGACATTTCGCTTCTTTAAATGAAAAAAAAAAACAACGTAAAAATCTATTTTGTATGATTTCAATACAACATCCTTAACTCCATCTCTGCCTTCTGACGATAAAACTGAAAAACAAACAATACGAGTGTAGATTATAAAGTACGATAGTATACAGTGTGATAAAGTATGATAGTATACACTGCGATAAAGTATGATGGTATACACTGTGATAGACCGAACTTTTGCAATAATTCTGTGGTAATAGAACAATCTTTTTTTATCCACCTGCTATGGACACGCTGACATCTTTGCCGATGACAAAAAACATACCACGATTGAGGATCAATCCTTGGCTTCGGAAAAGAAATAAGGCGTTATAAGTTCATGCTCACATGTGTTCTTTTTTGCTGCCTTGTAAAAATAGAATTGACAAAACTTTGGTTTTATCCTCCACCGTACAGGAGGATGTGCTTCCAGTTAGCTGAGCTCGATTATGCTTTTCAAGGCTGTTGAGATTGATCGATTTACCATAACTTTTGTTTTGTTTTTGTTGAGGCGATGAAAACAGGGACGGACCTATTAAAGACAAGCCAGCTCTCTGATATTTTCCCGACCAAAAAACTGGACTAGTTAATATTTTCGATTCACTCCTTTTGCTTAAGAAAATATAATGTACAATTGCTTCAAAAATTTCATATAAACCTTTCACTTCGTTGCTTAGCTTTCTACACATAATCTTCGTTTTAAGTCTCTGTTTTTTTAAATCTATAAGTCGATATGACGTTCAACGGAAAATCTTAAAGTATGATATCCGTTTAAAGAATTATAACTACACACTTACATTCTCATTCATATCTACTGCGATTAGGCTTGTTATACGTCTCGTATAATGAAAAACTTAGCTCGGTTTACCGAGTGAGTCACTCGAAGAGAGATACAAAGTGCCTCTAGTTCGATGGAGGATCTGTCATGGCCGTCAAAAAAAATCATAAGAGATAAAGTTAAAAATTGAAATTTAGAAAACTAGAGGTCTAGACATTTGAAAACTTTTCGCTTCAAAAAGATTTACACAACTTTGGAATTCTCCTGAAACGGTTACTTTGAAATGGATTTTATCCAAATAAAAAACCCAGTTCCATTCAAACTAGATTTGCTCCTCTTTTAACATGAACAGATTGGCTGCAATAAGATGAAACATTTATGTAAAGAAGAAGCAAAAATAACAATCTACTTTTCCATCAAACCGTTTCAAAGATAGCTATAATTATTATTTCTTGTCTTTCTCCTCTTTGCAGCAACTGTTCAATTTTAAACCAGTAGAAATGAGAAAGAAGTCGTTTCAATAGCGCTTTAAGCTTAGAACAGCATGCATGGATCTACACATTTCTTCCCATGAAATAAAAAAAAAAAACAACAAAAAAAACAACAACAAAGAAAACTCGAGACCTCTCTAGAAGCGGAACACACACACAAAGTCAAAGCTGTACAAATTTCCAAACCTTAACGTATTAATTTTCCATGACCAATTTGCATGAAGAGCGGGGAAGCTTTCTTGGGTTTTCAGGTAGGTTTCACAGTAAAGAACAAAGGCGTAAAAAAATCATAATTATATTAATATAATCATAGGAAGCATTATGGAATTGCCGCATGGAATTTCATCCAGTTATGAACGATCATAAGGTAATTGCTGTACAGCGATGTCTCATAAGCCCTCCAGACTGGACACGGTATAAAAGTTTAATATTTCGGCTTGTGCAGCGGGCTGGAAGACGAGGAGCCCGGCGAGCTGCCCCTGGTGGTGATCGCCTGGAGACGGTCCACCTGCTGCGACAACGAGATGGTGCTCTCGTCCAGCTTCCGGGCAAGCGTGCCCACGCGATGCTCCAACACCCGCTCCATCTGGATCCGCTCCGAGTCCATTCTGGCCAAAATCTGGAGTTTGGCCTCGTCGAGCAAAGCCTCGTAGCGGTCAGTCTAAGGGGAGATATTGGCAAGGTAAATGTGTGGCTGTTGGAAGGAAATGGTATGAAACACGCTGGAATTAACTGGACAAATGTCTATTTAACATTAGATCTAAACAACACGGAGCTCGTGAACGCAACCGAGATAAAAAAAAAAACGAGATCTTTAAGACAAACAGAATGTAGGCTAACTGCCTCTGTTCGGCTGGGCCGAAATAGCTATTGAAATTCTGAATACTACATATCATCAATGCTTACAATGACGACTGATTTAAAAAAAACAAAGAAGCTAGACATCCGACCATTCCACAAAAGCATACCTCAGAGGTCTTCCTGCCAGAAAACTCGACAAACTTGTCATAATGCTGGATCTGGAGCTTCTGGGCGTCGTTTCCTTCAGCCTTGACCTTGTCGAGCTCTCGCTGCAGACGGCCCATGTTGGAGTGCAGCTCGTTGAGGCGCTGCTCGACCCTTGACCCCAGGCGCTCTATCTGTCGCCTAAGCTGCTCATCACTGGAAGCTGAAAGACGAGGAATATTGTTTAACATTAGACACTTGGACAAACTGGAGGAATATTGTTTAACATTTAATACTTGGACAAAGTGGAGGAATATTGTTTCACATTTAATACTTGGACAAAGTGGAGGAATATTGTTTAACATTTGACACCCGCACAAAGTGGAGGAATATTGTTTAACATTTGACACTTGGGCAAAGTGGAGGAATATTGTTTAATTACCACTGGCTCATCTTAACGTGGATATGGAATCTATTGACACTTAACCATATGCAATGTACTTGGTCATGAATATATTCTCCTCTCACCCCAATAATACAAAACCTTTATAAAGAAAATCATTTAACTGAAATTTCAGCGACTGCACTGTAAGCGTAGCTAAAAGATCAAGTAAATAAAATTTAGATGAAAAAGCATCTCATAGAAAACAAATAATTGGTTTTTCTAAATGTAGTATATTGAAAACTTAATAGAACATAAGAACCCCATATTAGTGGTTATCGTGACATAGAAGAGAAAATCACTAACTCCATTGACTCTATCGAGGGCCACCGTAATAATCGATAATTATGAAGATGATTACGATAAAGCCTTCGACATACACAACGCCAATGAGGATAAGGATAGAGATAAAGAGGACAATGATAACGAAAGTAGGTAAACAAGGATAAATAAAGGACAAGAAAGAAGAGACAAGAGAGAAAGAAACCATGGTAACACGAGCAACGACTTACTCGATTCTCCATCCTCCCCCTCAATCTTCATCCTCTCGATGTGTCTGACGTAGCGACGTATCAACATCGACATCACATCCTGGCCACGCAGAACGATACAGCAACAAGCAATGAGATTACAAAATACTGAAAGTTTCAATGTAAAAGGAGGACAGAATCGAGGCTATAAAAGCACCTTTCTATAGTTTGACTTTTTGTTGCTGTTGATTTGATGTTAAAGAATTGATTGTTCTATGGTGTTTGAGAAGATGCTGCGGCAAGAGGGCACAGCCGAACACGGTGCATTAGTGATAGTGGAGTTGTCTTGATGACGAATACTCATGGTAGTTTTCAATGATTGCTAACAATACTAAAAGTTGAAGACACTAATGATGGCTGTTGTAATGGAAATTGTAAATGTTAATGATAGTGTTTGGGTTGGGGCAGATTATTAAAAAAAACCCATTAATAATCATAATAATAATAATAATAATAATAATAATAATAATAATAATAATAATAATAATAATAATAATAATAATAAAAATAATAATAATGATAATAATAATAATGATAATAATGATAATAATAATAATAATAATAATAATAATAATAATAATAATAATAATAATAATAATAATAATAATAATAATAATAATAATAATAATAATAATAATAATGATGATGATGCTAATAATAACAGCAACAATGATAATTTTTAATAACAAAAATAATAAAACTAATAAAAAATAATGTTATTTTTTATTAGTATTACTATTGTTTAAACAAATAATGAATAATGAAAATGACACAGCAATAAGAAAATCTACGAAGAAAATTATTTTTAGTCTCATCAGTATAACAATTCCAGTAAAGAAATTATGAACGAAAAGTAACAAATTAATTATCTATTTCCACTTTATGCACGTGAAAAGCAACCACAGATTGAAATACTACAAATCGTATGACAATAATTAGATTCACAAAAAAGACGAGAAAATGCACAAACAGTAAATAAATTTATAAATGAGAAAGATGACAGGCTGTTAGTAGTGAGATGAAAGTTATTATCGCCATCATTATTATTTTGTTTTCTGCCGAAGCTTATCACGATAAACTATGTGCCTGTTAAAATATCTTAGGCTTTCGTAGTTACTTTTGCTATTTTTTAAAACAACAACAATAAAGACCACCAAGAAAAAGGAAAGCAAAAACAAGAACAACAACAACAACGTCAATGATTACAAAATATTACTAAAACAATCACTGCTCCTGATGCTGTAGCTCTTACTACCACTACTACTACTACTACTACTACTACTACTACTACTACTACTACTACTACTACTACTACTACTACTACTACTACTACTACTACTACTACTACTACTACTACTACTACTACTACTTCCATTACAACATCAACAACAAAAACAACTACCACTACTACTACTACTACCACCACCACCACCACCACCACTAGCAGCAGCAGCAGCACCACCACCACCACTACTACCACTATCACCACCACCACTTCTACTACTGCAACAACTACTGTCAGTAATAGTAATAATAGGAGGACATTACAACAAGGACAAGGTTGAGTATCAACAATATGCACTGCTACATTCAGACCCTAGAAACACTTCTTTAAGGAATGCTTATAAGAGGAAACCAGTTTCATAAACTACAAAGCATTTAAATTTTGCCACAATAAAAAAATGTCAAATGATAGATACAGATTTAGACATACAGTCTTCCTTGGGTTTAACAAGTAAAGATTACTGCAATTACTTTCATGACTAATTTCTCAAACAGAACCCAATACTTAAATGTTAGGTTTTTCTGTACTATACACAACTCTAAGCAGTGACTAATTTTTCTAAAAGAAATTGTCAATTTACCTATATTAATGTTTAAATCAAAATAGGAGAGAAATGTTCAAAAAGGTAAAAAGTAAAATTCTGAAAAAATTTATGTCTTTTTTTTTATATACACTTTAATTTAAAAGGATATTTGCAGTTCATATTTTTTCTCACATTGATAATACGCGTATGCACAGTAAAACATTTAGAAATTACTTAATTTCCATTTTAAACAATACCGTATCAGAGTTCATAAAAGGGATTTTGACAACAGTGGACCAAATTTGACCAAAACTACTTCACAATACATATCTACCTCCCAGTCATGTCAAGCGACTGAGTCTCTAAAGCCACTCAATATGAATTTAGAATTTTATGCTATTTTATTGAAGTTCGAGCCATTTATGCTATCTTTGTTTTTTGTTGTTGTTTTTTCGTTTCATGTTTGTTCTTGTTCAGTGAATCTAAGATCTTTCATAAAATTTAATGTCAATTTTGATATTATATTATGATATTGTGGCGATGAATGCACATGTTATACAAGTATGTAGAGGTGTGAAATTGCAGTGAGTAAAGCCTGGTTTCATAGTATGATAAAACAAAGACACTAGGCCAACCAGTTATGGCGGTACACCCAAAACCAGCGTTGCAAAAAACCCTGTGAGCAGCGTTGCGGGTAATACATTCGTCAAGCTTTGAGCAAAAGAAGCTTTCGAAAGAAGAAGAAGAAGCATGCACATATGCAGCCAAACCAATGAAACAAACAGAAAAGCATGCATAATCCACGTTAGTGTTAGAGGAAGTGAGTGATCTGTGTTACTCATCCCAATAGTTAGATTTTATAGAAGGTTTTTACGCCAACAAAAAAACAAAACAAAACAAAAAAGAACAAACAAAACAAACTAAAAACTTTTAAAGATAACATTTCTAAGTGGAAATAAAGTTATTTTTTACAGTGAATTTTATACACAGTTACGCCAGATACACAATACCTGAAGTAAAATAGCTCGTAAAACAAAAAAAAAAAAAAAACAACAACAAAATAACCAAACCAAACAATACAAACAAAAAATAAAACAACAAACAAAAAAGAAAAACCAAGGAAAGAAAAAAAAACAACAACGAACAAACAAATGAAAACCCCAACAAAAACAAGAAACAACCAAGTAAGTATCTCCTAACCAGTTGCTTGAGAAACGTTTGCAGATAGACACCATGGACCCAATGATGGCCTTCAATGCACAAAGAGATGGAAAATTTAGCACGGAGTGAAAAAAAGTGATTACACGTTTCTCGTTTTCAAAACATGAAAGAAAAAAAAAAGGAATTCGATTACATGTTTACAATATTAGCATGCATGCTCGTTGTTTAAAGGGAATCGGGTAAGCCCAAGACGCAGATCAGGAAAACACGATTACTTACATTTCTGGTGTAATGACCATCTATATTCGATTCCTCACTTTTCTCCTCCTCCATATCTTGGAGTTCCAGAGTGCTTCCCGTCTTGGGAAGGGAGTACCACCAAATACAGAGAGAATGAAAGAGAGAGAGAGAAAGAAAAAAAAAAACAGGGACGGGATGGAGAGATGCAAAGAGAAATCAAATATTTGAAGAGGAATTATATCGAAAAAATTATAGGGGTAACACACAAAAGTCGAACCAAGTTCCCAGATAACGTGCAAAGTTAGGTGAAAGTCACACCAATAATTATGGGAAAATTTCATGATATTCACAGAAAAAGATGAAAAGCAGTTGGTCTGAGGGAGCGCATTGATTTGAGGTTTGTTTGCGAACAGAGACAAGAACCGTCCTCGTTAAGTGGTTTCCGTCAGAAGAGCCAACATATACCTCTCCCGAGTCGCTATTCTCCCTGCAATGGTGTTAATTTCTTCTTCAAAAGAACTTCAATCAATTAGCGCCAGTTTTGTCTGACTCTAGGATCCCTCTCATCTCTTGGCGTTTCTTAGAATTTGAGGCACGGAGGACTCATCAGGCTATTCTTGGAGTTATTTTATCAAAAGCTAAATTCCGCATCCCTCGGTATTTTTCAGTAATGTAACCAACTACGTCTATGACTCAGCCCTATTTTCGACTCCCCCCCCTCCCCCCCCCGCATACACACCTCACGCTCGACCTTCTAGGAACGTGTTGATCTGTCTCGGGAATTTGTGGAGAGTTATCGGAACATTAAACGCTGATTAATAAAGTTTCGAACGTCATTTCTCAGCATCTATCATTCTTATTTTCGAGAAAAAAAAACAACAACTAAGGATTATGTTACTTTGATTAACAACGATGGGTTAAAACTGGAAAAAAAAGGACAAAAAAAAAAAAAAAAAAAAAGAAAAAAAGAAACGTTGCAAAAACTTGTCGTGTTTTTCAACCAGTATTTCTTGCAAATAAAGTAGGAAAAATAGCATTTGAAGGCAAAAAAATTGCTCCTCATTTCATTTATCATTGTATCAAAAAGTTCTTTTTTCTATGTATAAACCTATGTAAAGTTGATGCAATTTTCACTTATAAGTAAATGTAAACACAAATCAACCCCTTTTTGCATTAAAACTATAAAGACATTAAAGTAATGTTAAATCTTATCCACTTATCAAAGCTTTAAAGATCTTTTCCTTCTCCATATTCTCTCTCTCTCTCTCTCTCTCTCTCTCTCTCTCTCTCTCTCTCTCTCTCTCTCTCTCTCTATGTGCCTCTTATTTATTTTCATAAATTTTATGTTTTGCAACCCAGTTTCAACTAACGTAGGGTCTAAAAAGGTCGCAAATCGTTGTAGGGTACTAAAAATAACTTGAAGAATTAAAAAAGAAAAAAACAACACAGACACACACAAAAAAACTGTATAATTTATCTAAACCAGTGATGAAGCTTCTAGATTTTGATTGTGTTACCATGGTGATCTGAATATAAACGGATCAACCCACTTGTTCATGAAGTCATACTGGCGAATACTCAATGGCGCTAAATTTAAAATAATGCTTATACATGTAAAATTGCTGAAATATAGCAGTTAAACATAATGGCTTACAGAAAACAAAACCTGCCTGTGAAATTTTGTCATTGAAAGTTTGTGATAAGCGAAACGTTATTCTCCGAATAAAGAAACAAATCTGAAGATCAGATTTATTTCAAGTCTAAATTTTTTTCAAAAGTTAAAAAAAAAAAAGTTGGAAAAAGTCTAATTTTCTGTGTCTAAAGTAAAAAAAAAATAAAGCCTAACGGAGGAGGTCTAGAATAGCGTTAAATATTTATTGACTAATCATTTTACATGGCTATATTTCATCTGGGCACCCTCACCAATGTATGAAAAAAAAAGCAACCACACTACAAAATCACCTCCATCTTAAGGCAAAAATTGTTTAAACTAGTACTATCCACATCTCATAGTTTTATAGAAGTTTTTCATAGATATCAGAAACAAATATCCTTACTAATAGGAAAAAATAAAACAAACAAGAAAAAAAAAAGAACACATTAAAAATTAGATTCTACATCGTTAACCCGGAGGAGACACACAGATCTGAAAATGGCAAAAGGTAACAAAATGGTAGACAAGCTTCTTGCAGCCAAAACTATCAAGTCATAACAAGTCAAAAAAGAGGGGAAGAATATTGTGTTGAACAAAACTCTGTAAAACACTTTCTCAGAAATCTGAAATACTGATTCGAGTTTAAAACAAACAAAACAACAAATTAACTAAATGTTGATTAGTAATATAACATTCTTCAAAAAATAGACTGCTCAAATAATAAGGTGAAAACTAAGGGTTATCTAGTCAAGAAAATTGATATCGGTGAAAATAAATTAAGCCAGGAAATGAAACAAAGCATTCTAAAATAATGTGGTATGTTGAGGTGAAAATGTGCAATTAAGTTGGCTAGGGTCATGAAACAGAATTCATATTTTCAAATATATTCTTTTACTAATTATTGCATAGATTTTAGTCTGAATACCTGAACAGAGAATCACGAACTTAAATCTTAATGAAATATCAATCAAATGTTTTATCAACTATAATTATCTGATAGTTATTTAGAACACGACTGAGTTTGGCCAACATTTCAGAAAAAGCTTTTGCGTTGCGTCTTAATCAAGAGCTCACGTTATTTTTTCTAAAAA
This sequence comes from Elysia crispata, assembly GCA_033675545.1. Lineage (NCBI taxonomy): Eukaryota > Metazoa > Mollusca > Gastropoda > Plakobranchidae > Elysia > Elysia crispata. The sequence goes on from JAWDGP010000665.1 coordinate 231,828, forward strand.
AAAAACCGGTGGCTTTCAATCAATCTAAAAATATATTTATAGCCTCAAGCTGTTTGTGATCTGCTGTGATCCGCAGACACAAATGTTACTGATTTAAGATCTAATCTATCCTTTAGTAATCCATTTAAAAGTTAAATTTAGCCAATAGAAGATGATTACAATGAACACTTCGTGATATTTTGATCCAAGATATTACTCCAAGCCTTTATCTTTGAAAAAAAGATAACTAGTATTTATTGACGAAATTCCACTGTTCCAAATAAACTATTGAAATTTAAAAAAAATCATTTTTGTTTCTATTAAGTGTGTTATCCTATTTTTCTTCTCATATTCGTACAGAACTTGATTCTTTTTCCTACTCAAACAAAGATATGTCAAACTGAAAACTGAAAGGCAGAGCCAACTGAACCCTAAATGGTTGAAAGGTCATAACACTGATTTGAAAAAAGTTTTCTGCTATTGTGATTGGAGTATCGAAGAACAAACAACATGCTCAGTACAGAATAAAATCCGTTAAATCAGAAATCGCCATAGCCCAATCGTTTTGTTTTGTAACTATGAAAATCCAGAACTTCTCTACTGGCGCTTACCTACACCTCAGAGACTGGCGTTTAGGGTGGACTGAAGATACCAGCATTCAACGAAGCAGCCAACCTACCTGAACGGCCACGTAGCGGACCTTCTTGCCCTCGTGCGGCAGCAGGTGGCGGAACTGGGACTTCCGACACATCCACAACAGCAGACGATAGATGTGCCTGGGGCTGGGCACGATGTTGAACGGCGGCATAACTGGTGTACCGGGCTCGATGAAGGTCAACCACAGCTCGGTACGCGCAAACTTCCACTCCACGTCGCGCTCGTCCTGCGGTACACGGAGAAAAGTGACGACCATGATCAGAATGCAGCAAGGAGAAGACCAATTAACTAATAAATGAAATGGGGGGGGGGAGGTTCGAATAGAATGGAAGAAAGGATCAGAAAGAATGAAGAAAATGAGAGATAATATTAAAACTACAACATAGGGTGGGATAGAGTGTATGGGGAAGCAGGGTAGAGAGAAAACAGGTCGGAAGGTTAATGGCAGAAGAAAGGCAGATAGAAAATACTAAAGGCAGGATAGTATCATAGTAAGGTGAAAGCCAAAATGGAGAGCTGAACAAAAAAGGTAAGTAAAGAATTCAATGAGACCAACTTGGGTAAACGAACATCTAAAACTTAGCTGAAAGGGGTCGTAACAAACGATTTTTGCTAATGCCGGAAATGAGAGCATTGACTTTTCAATCCAGCCTATTTGATATCAACTCTTCTCTTGCTTTTCTCATTGATTCCGCCTATTGGCCTCTGGCTTTTGCTGCACGCAAGATCACTCAACTACTGGGAGGCGCCATATTCTTCCAAGCCCGGGGTCCGTACCGATAGTTGCGACCCTTGCTGTCTCGCCCATTAGTCGCCGAAACGCGGGAGGTTACAATCCATGACCACACGCGATCCTCCGATGGACTGATGACGGCTGCTTTCGAGTTAACCCGCCCCCTTACCCACTCACCTATCCTCTCTCTCTCTCTCTCTCTCTCTCTCTCTCTCTCTCTCTCTCTCTCTCTCTTCCTCTCTCCGACTCTCTCACTCACTCTCTTTCTCTCTCGCTCTTCTTTTCATGGTTCTCTCATACTCTAGTCCTCATTTTTTTCAATCCCATTACTCTGGAAAACTAAAAATATGATAATAATAAAGTGTCAAATGTCCCTTGGTCTCTGGCAAACAAGTTTTATTCGAATGATATCTCAAGTCGAGAGAGAGAGACAGAGAAAGAGAAAGAGAGAGAGGAGAGAGATAGATAGATAGATAGATAGAGAGAGAGAGAGAGAGAGAGAGAGAGAGAGAGAGAGAGATATATAGATAGATAGAGAGAGAGATAGATAGATAGATAGATAGATAGAGAGAGAGAGAGAGAGAGAGAGAGAGAGAGAGAGAGAGAGAGAGAGAGAGAGAGAGAGAGAGAGAGAGAGAGAGAGAGAGAGAGAGAGAGAGAGAGAGAGAGAGAGAGAGAGAGAGAGAGAGAGAGAGAGAGAGAGAGAGAGAGAGAGAGAGAGAGAGAGAGAGAGAGAGAGAGAGAGAGAGAGAGAGAGAGAGAGAGGCATCTGTGCAAGGCCAGCAATTGAGAAACGGGAAGCACTCGATGAGAGTGGTGACATTTCTCCTACCTGCACCTCCTGGAATGTATTGGACATGACGGCAATGAGAAGGTTCAGAAGGACCACCATGGTGCAGAAGACGTAAATGCCGTACAGATACCGCCCAACTGTGGCAGCCCCGGAGGTTCTGAGAGGATAAAAAAAAGTTACCGATACAATGGCTCGTGAAACTTGCTCAAACAACACAAAACAAAGAAAGCTATGGGTTTCCATGGTGAAATATTGAGAAAAAGTTTTATAAGGTGTCAAGTTCCAGTTAGATTGTATTTATGACAAAGGATATTCTGAATACTAGTGAAAGATCGTATCTTTTGAACATAACACACTGAGCATTAGCCAAACACAAAAGTTGATAAAGGACATATTTAGCTTGAGCCACAAACTGCAATCAAAGAATAGATTTATCAAAAGCAAAAGGCATTGTTGTTTGTATAGAATAAATTTAACAATTTGTTATCACAGAATAAACTTAACAGAAGGAAAAAGACTGTATTGTCATCACAGAATAAACTTGATAGTAACAAAAGACTGCATTGATATCACAGAATAAACTTGACAATAACAAAAGGCTGTATTGTTATCACAGAATAAACTTGACAATAACAAAAGACTGTATTATCACCACAGAATAAACTTTTCGGTAGCAAAAGACTGTATTAATATCACAGAATAAACATGACTGTAACAAAAGTCTGAATTGATATCACACAATAAACTTGACAATAACAAAAAACTGTACTGCTATCACTAAGTACAATGACTACTACTGGAGGTGAGACTTACTTTCCCGGGTTGTTGGTGAGAGAGTACACTGGGATTTCATCCTTCAGCTCCAGCTTTGGAGCCTCTTGAGATCCCATCCCAAACATTGACCAGGTCAGAGTGTTCAGCGTCGAGGAGAAACTGGGGAGGCAGATACAGAGGGAAATCATTATATGATGTCACGTTAATTGATAAAGAGAACATCTTAATAAATCAATA
>JAWDGP010000665.1:240000-270000 GCA_033675545.1 Elysia crispata
AGTGGCACGAACAGATTCATCACGGAGCCGTTGTTTACGCTCTTGTAGTAGGGAGTGTACTTGCTCGCCCCCTGGCCGGGGTTGTTTTGGGTTATCTGCGTGTGATATGTTACAACGAAGAGATGTAGCTGCAGGTGAGGCGTTGCAATACGCATATATTTTGACAGCAATCAAAGTGTCTCCTTAAGGGTATTCAATAATTAAATTTGTCTTCCGACAAGTATGGCAATAATCAGATTTGTTTCCGTGAATGTATTACAGTAATCAAATTTGTATTTTAAAAGATATTACAATAATCAAATTTGTACCCGTAAAGATATTACGATATTCAAATTTATCTCCTAACAGGTAGATCAATAATCAGGTTTGTCTCCGTAAATGTATTACAACAATCAAATTTGTATTCGTAAAGATATTACAATAATCAAATTTGTATTCGTAAAGATATTACAATAATCAAATTCGTATTCGTTAAGGTATTACAATATTCAAATTTATCTCCCAACAGGTATATAAAAAATCAGGTTTGTCTCCGTAAATGCATTACTATAATCAAGTTGGTCTCCCGACATGTATCATAGTTATCAGAATTATCTTTAGACGCAATTCAAATACACCGAAACCTGCATGGAAGCATTTACCATAATTTGCAATCTATCTAAAGCAGACATTGAAATATTCTAATTGTCAGGACATAGATATTTTAGATATGAAATATTGTCGGGAAACACATAATTATTACAATTCTCAGAATTGTTTCCAAAAACATACTTGAATATTCAGATGACGTCATATTAAAAAAATATTCCTCCAGACAGATGGTTTTATTAAAAACAACAACCCAAAACAACCCAATAAATGAATGTTCATGCAATGGTCATTTTGCTAACAGTAATAGATGTGACTAAAAATACTCGTTCTCGCTTTAATGCGGTATGATTTGTGCTGATAACTATTGCAGTTAGGATTTACATCTGGTAGCCAAACAAGGGGACAAAACGCACGCGATTTAAATACACCAGAATATAAAAAAAAAAAAAAAACCAACAACATCAACAAAAGACATAAAGATAAAAATTTAAAACGAAACAAAATAAAAAAAAATATATACTACTAAAAACAAATACATTACGGACCTTATGGGTTTTTATTTGAACTTTACTGGATTTAAATGCTCATATTTCAACTGAAGCTTAAGGCATTGTTCTAGGATTATCATTTTCTTGTTTTCTCCTGAGAGAATTAAAATTTTACGAAGTAGATAAAAATTCCCAACGACAGTCGAGCAAGTGTAACCAAATTAACGCAGAAGCAAAAAAAAAAAAAAACACCCCCCCCACAAACTAGCATTCATTTAAGCGTAATGAAAAACTGCACGTAACTTTGGAGATAACACTTTTTAGTCTGTAGGTTTTTTTGTGTATTTTTTTTTGTTTAATATAGGTCGTACATAACTCGCTGATCTCACATCATTTTGCATATCAAACTGAAGCTCCCGTCAAGCGTAGGAAAACTGAAAGGGTAGGGTCCTAACCTCCCCTACCGACGAGGAATGTCCCCGCGGTTATCATGGCGAGATCTCTAACCATCAGCCACCTTTAGCCGGTAGTAGCAGCAATAGGGAATGCGATGTCACAAAGAGTTATGGTACCTAGTTGGAAGTCATGAGCTCTACTTTAAGCTGTTGTTAGCGTATCAAGCGATAGCGTCTGCAAGAAAGCACATAAGTGTGATATTTGAAGTAAAATAAGGGAAACGTAATTAAATGTTTACATGAGAAAACGTTTAGATTAAAATTATTTTGTTTTGCTTAGTTCTTCAAAATGATTTTGCTTGTTGAACAGAACGCACGACTTCCAACAAAGGGACATAAAATTTTGTGAATTCGCACTCCCTATAAAATAACTTTTCCAAAATCGTTGTGATTTTCTAGCAGGTAAAGATCATTGTTAAGTTCTCTGATCTGCCGCTTTAGAAATATCGGACGCCAAAAGTTATGGTGACGGAAAGCCAGGCTGGTTCAAATCACCTCGTGTAGCCGGAAAGGTGTGACAATCTCCAGGACGAAACTGGCCAACAGGAAGCTGAGCATGAGGCTGTCAAGAACATTCCAGAACGAGGCGAAATAGTCCCGAGCTCCGGAGACATAGATCTGTTTACATTCCTCCACTATTAAACCTGGAAAGATAAACAAAAAAAAAACAAGATTGATTTTGTGACCTTTATTTAGATTAACAGACACAGATGAAAGCAATAGATGAGTTAATAGATAGGCGGAAAGATAGATACATCCTTAGATAGAAACTTACAAAATAATAAAATAAAATCAAAAGGAAGAATGACAGAGATTAGAATAATGGGATGATATGATTGATAAATTTGATTGAGAGAGAAAGAGAGGGAGGGAGGGAGAGAGAGAGAGAGAGAGAGAGAGAGAGAGAGAGAGAGAGAGAGAGAGAGAGAGAGAGAGAGAGAGAGAGAGAGAGAGAGAGAGAGAAAGAGTGAGAGAGAGAGAAAGAGAGAGAGGGAGAGAAAGAGAAAGAGAGGGAGAGAAAGAGAAAGAGAGGGAGGGAGAAAGAGAAAGAGAGAGAGAAGTTGTTAAGTGGTTAAGTGCCTGGTCTTGTCTCGGCAAGGCGATGGGTGCCGCATCGAGGCGCAGGTTCGATGCCTGTTCATTCCATCTGTTGTAATGTTTTCACGTCTTTCGTCTTATTTGTCGGTCTCGAGCTAGATCTAGGTTTGTGGTTGATTTTTCTTTACTAAAGAGAGAGAAGGAAAGAGAGAGGGAGAGAGAGAGAGAGAGAGAGAGAGAGAGAGAGAGAGAGAGAGAGAGAGAGAGAGAGAGAGAGAGAGAGAGAGAGAGAGAGAGAGAGAGAGAGAGAGAGAGAGAGAGAGAGAGAGAGAGAAGGTGAGAGAAACACAAAGAGGGATAGCTACACTAGTTATACAAACTTTTATTTCATAGATAGTGCGTGGTTAGAACCACGCAACAGCCCCAGCCCAAAGTGCAAGCAAGGCATTTAAAGTGAGACCCACCTATAATCCACATAAAGACCAGCACTGAAATGACGTAGGCCATGTTGTCAGGCTTGTCGCAGCTGAAGCTGTCGATGTAGTGTCGCACGTAGAGCTTCGCCACCACCACCAAAATCAGAAACGTCAGGTACGAGCAGGTGTAGTTCAGAAACTTCATCAGGGGAGTGTTCACAATGCGAGACACCTAGATTAATCAAGCACACAGTTAAACACAAAGATGTTCCTTTGGAAAAATGAAACAGTAGCAACAAAAATGAAGGGTGACTTTATAATGAGTGGAAAAAAAGCGTCATCAAAATTAAATTGTCCACGATGAAGTTTGAAATACAGAAGATATACAGCTAGGAGAAAACAAATCAATCGATAATGAAGATGATGATGATGATGATAACAATGATGATAATGATGATGATGATGATGATGATGATGATGATAATAATGATGATAATGATAATGAGGATAATAATAATGATGATGATGATGAAGATGATGATGATGATGATGATGATGATGCCTATGATAAAGACGACGTTGAAGAAGAAGAAGAAGAAGAAGAAGAAGAAGAAGAAGAAGAAGAAGAAGAAGAAGAAGAAGAAGAAGAACAACAACAACAACAACAAAAACAACAACAACAGCAACAACAAAAACAACAACAGCAACAACACCAATAACAAGGAGATCAAGATACAACGCGAAAGGAAAGTGAAAAAAAAAACCGAAACAACTATAGCAACAACAGCAAGAAAAATAACAACAAAATAGTTACTACAACAAGAAAATAAAGAAAAAAAAAATCAATCGGACTCCACGAGACAATGTTTGGATCCAGCAGTTGAACTTGAACCTACTGGTCAAGTGGTCAACTGGTCAAGTGGTCAACTGGTCAACTGGTCAAGTGGTCAACTGGTCAACTGGTCAAGTGGTCAACTGGTCAACTGGTCAAGTGGTCAACTGGTCAACTGGTCAAGTGGTCAACTGGTCAAGTGGCTCACTGACCTTCTTCCAGGGCGTGACGAGGTAGAGCGCCGACAGGACTGGGCAACACACGATGCCGATGGGGATGGCCAGCATGAGGTAGGCGAACCTGTTCAGGTAGCGGAGGAAGGGGACACCACTGTACCACAGCTCGCCTATCTGGGCCTGGCACTGGGGGTGAGCTGCGAACTGGACACACCACGGTTGATTGATGGATTGATTAGTTGATCGATGGAAGATTTAATGATTTATTACTTGCTGGATTACTCCCCCCACACAATTTTTACAAAAGTCCGGTTGGACACCGTGGGTGTGTTAGTAGTATAGAAAATGATTGATTGATTGATTGATTGCTTTACTAAATGATTGATCGAGCAGTTTATTGATAATTTCGTAAAGATTATCCATTAGCATATAATGAATATAATACACTTAATTTATATATATATATATATATATATATATATATATATATATATATATATATATATATTGGTTTAAATAAATAAGCACTTATTGGTCAGATAAAACACATTACAATAATTATCATCTTTCAGGTCTTTTTTGCCGACTGCAATGAAAATTGTCTAGTAAGGTTCAAAAAAACCCAAAACAACTTAGTACAAACTTTCACCATTATTTTTTTATATTTTAGTGACAACAATTATAACATCGCAGTTCTAATACTAAAGGATCTAATCTTCCAAGAACCTCAACATGGATAAAGTAATAGTCGATCATGTGACCATAACCTCTAAAATTGTAGCCTCCAAGTTATCTCTTTGGTATGTCTTGGAATCGCGCTTCCTTACCACGAAAATAAAAAAAAAAATAAATATAAACAACTCGAAAAGCCAATTTCTGTTCCAATTTCTTTATTATAATTATCGGAAACATTTTACTCTTCTAGTGGAAAGTACGGCTAGTATCGTGTTGTGAAGGACATAACAGGAATTTTCTGCCAGACACCGAGTCTATGCTTCCATCTAAGGTTATATAGAAGAAATTACAGAAGAAAATACGGTAGCACTAAGTATATCTAGTGTGGGACTTACATTTCGGCATAGTGCAAAATAAATAAACTTTTAGACGAAATAAACCTAAGGACTCAAAAAAAAAATTACATTTTTTCTCTTAACACTTGTAACGCTAAACCAAAATGTTATTCTTAAACCAAATGACTTTGTATTGTCCTTGAATGTTGAGCTAAAGAGCGAAACAGCGAGATTCCATTGACCGTTCTCTCTAAACCTTTAATTTCTTCTTCATTTATTTCAAGCCCCGTTGATCTTGATCGTACAGAATAGTACTAGGGCTTTAGATAGCCCACGCACTCCATTAAAGTCATGTAATTGCACTCTTGTCGCTAGAGTTGGGAGAGTATCAGAGTAGGACAGTAAACATAGCAGTGACATGAAAATCCACTTTTACTACTTAAGTCATTGATCTGTGATCCTGCAAAAAGGATGGGTCTGATTATTCAAAATGGATGGAAGTACCAGTGAAAGAGAGAGAGAGAGAGAGAGAGAGAGAGAGAGAGAGAGAGAGAGAGAGAGAGAGAGAGAGAGAGAGAGAGAGAGAGAGAGAGAGAGAGAGAGAGAGAGAGAGAGAGAGAGAGAGAGAGAGAGAGAGAGAGAGAGAGAGAGAGAGAGAGACTAGACAGATAGACAGACAGATGGACAGACAGAGAGAAGACAGGCAGGCGAAGAGGGAAAGACAAACAAAGAGAAATAGTAAGACACGCAAAGAGTCAGAAACAGAGAGACAAAAAGTGAAAGACATACAAAGAGAAATAAAAAGACAACCACAGACAGACAGAGAGGCAGAGATCGAGAGAGAGAGAGAGAGAGAGAGAGAGAGAGAGAGAGAGAGAGAGAGAGAGAGAGAGAGAGAGAGAGAGAGAGAGAGAAAGACAGAAAGAGAAGAGAGAAAAACGAAGAGTGAGAGACATACAAAGAGAAATAGATAGACAAGAACAGAGAGACAAAGAGAGAGACAGAGAGATATGGAGAACAAGACAGCAGCAGAAGTACAGAAAATGAGACAAAATGAGATCTACAAACGAAGCTACGATATAGAGAAATAAAAAAGGGACACACACACACACACACACACATATATATATATATATATATATATATATATGTATATACAAATAGATAGATAGGTAGATTGATTGATTGATAGATAGAGAACGATAGAGAGAGAGAACGATATAGAGTGAGAGAGAGAAAACGATGGAGAGAGAGAACGATAGAGAGAGAACTATAGAGAGAGAGAACGATAGAGAAAGAGAACGATCGAGAGAGAGAACGATAGAGAGAGCAATCCATCCATCTATCTATCTACCTTACTATCTGTCTGTCTACCTACCTATCTTCCTATCTAAATATCTCCAAACTCAAATCCAATCAATCATTTAATCGTCCAATCAATCAAGCTTGAAATTCGACTAAAAGTAATGAATGATAAAGAATGTAAATATTTTTTTTTATGAATATCTGTTGCTGACACCATACAGCGCTGTTTAAAATTATAATTATAATCCGCACCAAAGCTTTTGCTTTCGCACGACCGGACATGCCAGGATTTTCTTTGTTTTTGTTCATAAAATAAACAAGGAAACCACTACCAAAACAAAAACAGCAATGAGTTAAGCTGTTACTAAGTACCGATGGAGTTGCACGTCCATCTCCTGTGAGTTTCTGTCACTGTTTGACGATCTGTTACTCGACGGTTCCGCTTTTCACCTACCACAATTCTTCCCTTCTGGTGATTGTTTACACCTTAAGTACCTTCTGAAGAGCAGTACTGCGTCCATGGAAATAAAATCCATTGTCTACTGGCCTACACAAACTTCACTTTCCTAATTCAGTTTGGTTCCAAACAGAGCGACAAAGCATGATATGATTGTGTGTAGATATGCCTGTCATGTAGCAGATCATAAATCCCTTCAAAGTTTGTGGGAAAAAATTCTTTGATTCACCGATTTAAATAAACAGAACATTAGGCTGCACCCAAGAGGCGTCTAAGACAGAGCCAAGTTTTTCCATGTATAAACCAAATTTTGCATAGGTGTTGAAGTGCTCCAGATCACGTAACATTGGAAGCGCAGTAAAAACAAAAACAAAAAATTGGAAAGTTATGGACTGACCTTTCTGTACCGGTGCTAAACAGTGCTTAACAATGCTAAAGCTAGCGGGGAACACGTTATTTTTGTTTTGACCTGCGCTCAGAACGCTAATGGCTGGAGTGGAGCCGCTTGATTGTAGGGCAAATAACAGCAAGACTGACGAGAAGAGCAATCTAACCTTTTCCGTAGTTCTTGGATCGAAAATGGTACGCACAATTTAACTGATCAATTTATATCGAACTCGTTTAACCTGTCCTGTGCTTGAAACTTGAAACACATCGAAAGGTATATATGGTAAGTTGTACTGACGATTTCTTTTTTCGTTGATAGGTCTGACCAGAAAGAGTTTTTATACGAATAATTTTTCTCTATTTGATTAATAAAAAACAACTAAAAACAACAGAAAAAAAAACCCAAAACAACAAACAACAAAACAGCTCTAGCACTACTCTACAAATAGCTGGAATGAAAAATGAGTTTCAACAAAATAAATGGAAATTTTCTAAATTTATCTAAAACTAAGATTCGAATCTTCCCACAGCCGCCCAAGCTCTTCATTTTAAAGCTCTGTTTTTTTGTTTTTTTTTTGCTCTCCGTTTGTTTATTGTGTACTTCTAGACGCGACAACCAAGGCATCACCTACTTAAAATAAGTGATGAAAATATAACTTTAGATGAAAAAGTTTAAGATTGAAAAACTCAGCATGATAAAATTAACAAGAACAAGAATAACCCGATAACAAAATTAAACAATAAAAACAACAACAAAGAATATAAGCAGCCACTTGAACAACAACTAAAACAACGAGCATATTGTGAAAGTTTCGATCTAGTCTCAATCTAACGCTCTTATCCTGACAGAGAGCGGACATAGCGAGTGAAGGCCTGGCATTGTTCACGACATGCTAATGCGCATTACAAGTCAGTTCTGGAAGATGTACGACATGGCACAGCAATTTATGCACCTCACGGGAGAGTCCTCAATTTGGTAAAGGTCTCCGGTATCATGGGCAGAGTGGGCAGATTGGTCGGAGAGGGAGGTAACTCCTGCAGCAGCGAGGGACGTTATACGAGCCGAGTTATCCGTCCTTGGGGTATAGATGGATGGTGGCGGCCAGAACGAGAAGCAGGAAAGTGATTGGCGGGAAGGAAGGATCGGTGAGATAATTATGATGGGTGGAGACATTCCACGGAAAGATATAACGAGAAAAAAGAATGAAGGACAAATAGGATGAATGAGGTAGCAAGAGTTACAGGAGAAAAACCAAACCAAAAAAACAAAACAAAAAACACCCCAAAAAACTTTCCGTTCGGCAAGTCCATACGATCTTCTTATTAAAAAAAAAATAACAAAACAAACAAAAAACAATCTTTCCCTTAAAGCTTTCCGATAAGTGCAAAGTCGTAAATCGTGAGCTAAATACGAAAAAAAAATTGAGGTACTTTGCCTTCCATCACTATTATAATTATTGCAATTTATAAGTCGTGCTGTTCACCGGTCAGACCTATCAACGAAAAAAGAATTCGTCAGTACAACTTACCCGATATACCTATCGATGAATCTCCCTATGTTACAAGTGTCAAGCACAGAACAGGTTAAACTAGCTCGATATAAATTAACCATTTAAATTGTGCGTACCATTTTCGATCCACGAACTACGGAAAAGGTTAGATTGCTCTCCTCGTCAGGCTTGCTGTTATTTGCCCTACAATCAAGCGGCTCCACTCCAGCCATTAGCGTTCTGAACGCAGGTCAAAACAAAAATAACGTGTCCCCCGCAAGCTTCAGTATTGTTTAGCACTGTTTAGCACCGGTACAGAAAGGTCAGTTCATAACTTTCCAGTTTTTTGTTTTTGTTTTTACTGCGCTTCCAATGTTACGTGATCTGGAGCACTTCAACACCTATGCAAAGTTTGGTTTATACATGGAAAAACTTGGCTCTGTCTTAGACGCCTCTTGGGTATAGCCTAACACATTGCGATTCACAATAAGAGAGAAAAAAATAAAGTATGCACAATGATCAAATTCTCATTGTATCGTGCTTCAGGCATCTAGTGTCCTAATGGCGGGTCAGGGTAATCCAATTGTCCCTCACCTATCGCTAACACTGTCGTGGTCTCGCTGTAAAATCAATGAACTCGGCCGGGACTAAGAAAGGTGCCGTTTGGCGGGAAGTCATGACCCAGCACGTATTAACCGGAAACGGAAGAACGTCGTAAACATGTTCCGCTTATCTGGTTACTGTCTTCTGACTTCTTGCCCCCCCTCTTTTAATGATTCTCCATTTCTATGATCTTCAGTTATTTATCTACTTTCTCCATCCTTTAATGATTGCTATCTCGCACACAATCCTTTACCTCTCAAAGCTCGTTTCTTCTCCTCCTCCTCCTTGTAATTTTCGTCTTCTTCTTCTACTTCTTCTTCTTCTTCTTCTTCTTCTTCTTCTTCTTCTTCTTCTTCTTCTTCTTCTTCTTCTTCTTCTTCTTCTTCTTCTTCTTCTTCTTCTTCTTCTTCTTTAGGATCAAGCCGATTGTCATTGACCCTTCTATTTTTAAACACAGGCGGGAACCGATTGAAAATCATATGGATTATAAAATTCTTTAATGATGTGTTTAGAGCCAAGGCTTCAGCTTCTAATTTTTCTCGTATAGTAGATACAGCTGCTATCTTGTTTAATTAGATGTGTCAAACGTTAATAACCCACGCAACTTTCACAGCTCAGAACAAAAAAACAAAACAAAACAAAAAAAAAACAAAAAAAAAAAACAAAAAAAAAACAAACCAAAAAACAAAACAAAACAACAACAACAAAACGAACCATTAAAACGAGGTTATTATTTGGCAAAACTTAGGTTCATTGTTACGCATTGTTAGGGCATGCTCTACCCAAAACATATATCACTTCAACCAAGAACTATGCGTGTGATAATAACTTGTTTTTCAAGATGAACAGTTCTTAACACAAAACATCAAGTAGATCTACATCAGAGGAAAGGGAGGTAGTTAGAGCCAGATACCAGCATCATAGGACCTGAACATAGTTCAAGCAGATCGAATGGGTGTGCAGATTTCAATTATCCTGGCACCCTGGGTTGAACTAGAAAAACAAGATTATGTTCGAAAAGAAAAAATAGAAATAAGATCCATCCTTAATTTTCGTAGTCGTAGGCGCTAAAAATATGGCGTTTGTGTGGACGGCGCCGAAGCCAACACGAAGACCTTAAGGATGGGAGGAAAATCCTCCGCCGGCGTCTAAATATGGCTCTATTCTAGGTTAACTAAGCCGCGGGCTGCAGGCTTCTTCAAGGGAGTTAAGGAGTGACCCGGGAAAAGGTTAGGTTCCCTTGCCGCCCCCTCATCCCGGCTCCTAAGGGATGTAACTACGTCATTAGCTATCGCCGTGCCGATCGCAGATCCTGTAATGACGTAACTGTCGCCAGATGGTGGCAAACAGAATGGAAAACGAAAGCAAAGTGCTCTCACCTTCTTCTGCTCCATCCTCACTGCAGTGTAGACCATTGGAAGCATCATGTCTTTGCCGACATAGTCGTTGTCGTCTGCCCCATCATTCCCCTTTGACTTGGGCCCGCCGCCATTGCTGTAGAATTCTTCCTTCTTCGGTTTTCCGCTGAGAACGGCCTTGACCTCCTCTGAACTTTGACACTGGTCAAGCAAGGCTAAGGTGAAGTTTTGAACTTGTTCGTCTAAGGCTGAATAGATTTGCTGCAATTTGCGACAAAAAAAGAAGAAATTTTAGAGATAAAAATTAATGGAGACATTCAATAAGATGCTAGGCCTGCAAATACATGTACTAGAAGCAAAGGCTATCAATCGTGTAAGACAGACCCCAAATAAAACAAAAAACAGCTGTGTGAATTTAATTAAAAATCTTTCCAGAAATGTTACTGTCATAATGATGTCGTTTGATCTAGTCAGTCGAAACGGGCTCTCCACCTTATTGCAGAAGATTGGCTGCCCCCCACACCTGCTCGCCGTGATCACGTCCTTCCATGATAACATGCACAGCACAGTCTGCTGCAGCGGCGCAACTTCTCAGGCTTCCCAGTCAGCAGCGGAGTCAAGCAGGGTTGTGTCCTAGCACGCACACTTTTCGGCATCTTTCTTCTTTTCCATGCTCCTCCAGTACGCCTTCAAGGACTGCAGCGAGGGTGTATATACATATATACCAGGTCAGATGACAAACTCGGCAACCTAACCCGTCTCCGTGCCAAGACCAAAGTCACAGAGGCACTCATCAGTGAACTACTCTTTGCCTTGACATCACACACAGAAGACGGACTACACCCGCCTCTCCCACGCCTGCAAGGAGTTTGAACTAACCATCTGCACAGAAAGCCCTCCAAACATCGTCATCGACGGATACACTCTGGAAGTCGTTGAGAACTTCACTTAACTCGGGTCCACCATCTCCAGCTCGCTGTCCATCGACTCGGAGATCAACAGTAGGGTCGCCAAGGCAGCCACAGTCATGGCCAAGCTGAAACATCGTGTAAGGAACAACTCCAGGCTCACTGAGAAGACCAGACTGCGCGTCTACCAAGCCTATGAACTCAGTGCCTTCCTCTATGGAAGTGAGACGTGGACTACCTAAGCAAGGCAGGAAAAGAAACTTGACAGATTCCACCCGCGACGTCTAAGGCGCATACTGCAGATCAAGTGGCAAGACCAAGTCCCCGACCCTGAAGTGCTGAAGGGAGCCAACATAAACAGCTTATATACAATCCTCAGCGAGAGGCGCCTCAAGTGGCTCGGCCACGTAAGGAGAATAGACAAAGGCCGCATCCCCAAGGACCTGCTTAATGACTAGCTGGCCGTAGACCAAGAAAAAATAGGATACCCCAACCTGTGATACAAAGATGTTCTTAAGAAGGACCTCAAAAATACTTGCATCAACCCTGACACATGGGAGAGTCTAGCAGACCATCGTCTATCCTGGAGGCACGCAGCCAGGCAGGGCGCTCTCCAACAAGAGGCTCATCGCATCCAGCTCGCTGTCCAGAAACGAGCCAAGCGGAGGCAGCGGACCGAGCAGCCGCAACAGACATCCGTCTTCACATGGGTGAGATGCGGCAGGGACTGACACTCTCAAATCGGCCGGCACAGCCACTTCAGGCGGAAGGTTGCCGACGACGACGACGATAATGATGTTGGTCATTTTCAATCTTATTCCCTCTTAACCTTTCAGCAGACCCTCCCCCTTCCCCGTTCCCTTTACCAAAGATTAAACGATTCCTTTCTCTGCTCATCCCTCTCCTGTTCATATCTTGTAAACCCCGTTCATCCCAAAGAGGATTCTAAACAGGAAAACATGGCTGCCTAGAACTCATTTCAAGATGTCACGCTTCTGTTTGCCAACTTCCCTGTCGAATCATGAACTTCCAAAAAACCTCCAAACTCGCCCTTCTTTCTGCTGCTCTTCTGTCCCTCTACTTAGATTCCTCAATCGCCTTCTGCGCGTTCTTTGAAACCGCCTTTTTTGGGGTCCTGGACTGTGACTGAGAGTATTTTTTATCCCTCTAGCCAAGTCTGTTTCCATCTTTTTTAACACACTTTTACACTCACATTCCCTTTTTCAAGGTTATCGTAGACTTTTCCGTATGTTAAAGGAATAGATCGGGTATCACTTTTATACACTATTCTCTACACCTTCTTTACAATCGTAACCTGCCCTTTCCTTAATTCTCTCTCTCTCTCTCTCTCTCTCTCTCTCTCTCTCTCTCTCTCTCTCTCTCTCTCTCTCTCTCTCTCTCTCTCTCTCCATCTCTCTCTCTCTCTCTCTCTCTCTCTCTCTCTCTCTCTCTCTCTCTCTCTCTCTCTCTCTCTCTCTCTCTCTCTCTCTCTCTCTCTCTCTCTCTCTCTCGCCATATCACTGTCTGTCTGTCTTTCTGTCAATCATTCTGCCTCTGTCCCTTCTCTCTCTCCCACACCCTCTTCGTGTACCTTGTACTCCCCCTCGATCTCCGAGAGGTGTCTGAACTTTTTGCTCAGGTAGAAGGAGGACATGATGGGATCCTCAGCGGTGAGGGAGATGTAGGCAGGACTGGCCAGGGCGGTGTACGTGTCCAGACGTCGTGTGGTATATACCTGGGAAGAGCACAGAGAGAAAACCTGGGTCAATACATTCTCAGTGATCAGTGGAGACCATAACACCACTCTTCTTTGCTTCTTGGACACCTTAGGCGATTACAGAGAAGACATACCAAGACACACCGTAAAGTTGTAGACCAAAGCTAGTTTTTTACCTGGATTGAACACAAAGAGGAAAACCGTAGACCATCGCAACTCTCATATGGAGTGAACACAGAGAAAAGCTAGACCAAGAAACACTCTGTGATGAAATATATATATATAATTATCATAACATACCACTCAAACTGATGTTCATATGGGAAAAAAAAAAAAAATATATATATATATATATATATATATATATATATATGTATATATATATATATATATATATATATATATATATATATATATATATATATAACTTGAAGAGATTAGAGACAGGAAAAGTTGATCAAGACACAGTTTGTGATTATGTAGAGCATACCACCAACCAAGTCCAGTGATACGATATTGAATCTCGATACAGATCATACGTGAGAATGATATGAGAGAGTCATAAAGAAAACTGTAGAATTGAAGAATTTGGAACAGACTGATGAAGAAGGATTATGTATAGAATATTATTGAGAAAGTTTATAAGGGTAACTAGTATTGATGACGCGATAGAGAATTTAATATTCTGGCATTAACAAGATGCTGTAATGACAGTGAAGGTTGATTAGCAAAAGCTACTATTTACAATTTATATTGAAAAACAAATGATGAATAAATAGTTCGTTAAGGTGAAACAGTAAATATCTCTCTTTAACCCTTCTCTCTCTCTCTCTCTCTCTCTCTCTCTCTCTCTCTCTTTCGCATTCTCTCTCTCTCTCTTTCTCTTTCTCTCTCTCTCTCTTTCTCTTTCTCTCTCTCTCTCTCTCTCTCTCTCTCTCTCTCTCTCTCTCTCTCTCTCTCTCTCTCTCTCTCTCTCTGACCTCTCACCTTAAAGTCCTCAGTCCGACCGTCAGTACAGTCCTGGCAGGCACAGAAATAGTCGTGCGGCTCCTCCAGGAAGACTCCACACATCATGATCTTCTTCACGATCTGGAAGTTGTTCCGCTTGGCCGCCCTCAGTAACACCTGTATGACAGAAAGAGACAGTGAGAAAGAGAGAGAGAGAGAGAGAGAGTGAGTGAGTGAGTGAGTTAGAGAAAGAGACATAGAGAGATAGACACACAAACAGACAGAGAGAGGCAGGGAGAGAAAGAGAGAGAATGAGAGGGAGAGAGAAAGAGTGTGTGAGATAGAGAGCGTGGAAAGGGAGAGGAAAAGAGAGAGAGATGGTACAGGGATTGGAAGGGAGAGAGAGAAAGGTAAGAAGGAGATAGAGTGAGAGAGGAGAGAAAGTGACAGAGAAAGAGAGAGAAAAAGAAATAGAGGCAGAGAGAGACAAAGAAATAGAGGCAGAGAGAGACAGAGAGAGAGAGTGAGAGAAAAAGAGAGAGAGAGAGAGAGAGAGAGAGAGAGAGAGAGAGAGAGAGAGAGAGAAGGGGTGGGGGGAAGAATTTAAAAGAAAAGTTATGTATTCTAGATAGACTTATTTAATAAATGCCATAAAATTTTAAAAAATCTCTTAAAGTTATTTGGTTGAAGATAGGTATTCTAGATCAATGTTTTCTTTTAGAAAACCACTCTCAATACGTCCTAATACAACAAAAAACTCATTACAAAACATACTCAAGATCATTTATCACATCACCGAAAACTCGATTGGCACTATTATTACTGACAATAATACATAAAGTGGTTATACAAAGGGTATATTACCCTTCTTAAGAGCGATATATAATTTTTTTCTTATGTAGTTACAAATGTCTACCTCATTTAACACTGTCAGTATCAACCTCATTCCATTTTAAGGTTCGAAATAGGTTATGAATGCATGGCTTCTTGGCTGTGAGACTATGATGGCGAAGATAATGCGACATGTTGTACCAGATGGTTCTGATTTTTCATCTGACTCTAATTTCACAAAAGAAAATCCAAATGAACATATTCAGAATCACTAGATATTAGATCTATAGTGCTGAAAAAATGCACGTCAACCCTATTTTTTAGTTTGCGTTGATAATTGTAACAAATCTCACAATAAGCTTAGTCACAGGTTTATTTTATATCTCAGAAAAAAATTATCAGATCCTCACTAATTTATTTAAAACGACCAATTAATAAAAACAAACACAAACCAACCATCCAATAAGAAAAACATGAAAAAAAAAAAAAAAAAGTTTTGCTGAGATGTAAAGTTAGCTCCAAAAAATCTAAAAACAGTTTATTTTTTGTTGCCATTTCTATATCAGAGTATGTTCTTCTATGCTGTCTTCTGGATCAAAAAGCACTGGAAGAGGCATCAACAAAAAGATTAATCATAACCAAAAAAAAAAGTAATAAAAAAGTGAACCAACAACAAAAACAAACAATCACAGTTCAACTCCATTCAAAACAAAGAACAAAATTAATAGAAAACAGTGGCGGGCTTTTCGAAAAAAAAAAAAAAAAATTAAAAAACGCCCCAAATCGAGTCGGGTTAAAGAATCAGCCAACAATGTAAGAAGAAATCATTACAGACAGGCACAATATCTCAACATCAACAATGAAAGGATAAAAGAATTGATTACTAGCTAAGGGATGGAAAACAAAATGTAGCATGACGTGCATATTTTCGTGCCAAGCAAATTGATGTACAGGCAGAATCTCTGGCAATGTGTGCTCTTCGTGTATCGCGTCATCAGTTTGTGAGATTGTGACCCGGGCAGGCTTAACTGCACGATTCTGCTTTCCCCGAAGAGTAGATCTGGATCCATGGGGAGGCAATGCTCAAAAGAAATGATGCAGTTGATTACTGGGTATTTTTCCTGCTACTTCAGCCTAATCCCGAGAGAAGATGAATAATTGTGTCATATGTTTCCCCATCGTCTTTGCTCTTTTTATATATTTGTGGTGCTTGATTTGAAAAGATTTCCATTGAGAAAGAGTGTCAGCAAACATTCCTGTAATTTTAGTGATTATCATTAATGTGTGTAATACTGCTTAGTTATTATTATTATTATTATTATTATTATTATTATTATTATTATTATTATTATTATTATTATTATTATTATTATTATTATTATTATTATTATTATTATTATCATTATTATTATTATTATCATCATCATCATCATCATCATTATTATTATTATTATTATTATTATTATTATTATTATTATTATTATTATTATTATTATTATTATTATTATTATTATTATTATCAAAATCGTAATTTCTGTTCTCTCTCCTCCTTCCGTTGTTCTCTCTCTTTCTCCTGTTGCTTTCTCTTTCTTTTCCATCTCTCTCTTCCTCCCTTCCTATATACTCTTTTATTTCTTTGCCCTTCCCTTCGACCAATTTGGCCTTTTCTCTGATGTTGTTGAAAAGCGTTAACTGTCCTAGCATTTTATTTTGTGTCTTTTCCAGCTATCTATTTTTCCCTTACTTTTCTCTCTTTATTTTTTCCTCTTAGTAAAAGCTGCCCGCTTTTCACATGGAAAACAACACAAGAGACCCACCAAACATCAACGACTACAACTACTACAAAAAAGGAGAAAAAAAATAATACACAAACGGCGCAAAACACAATTGCGCATTAATTCTGTCCAGGAATATGTAAACAATTATGCTAATGCATTCCTCTGAAACATGCGTAGAAATTTCTTTCACCAGAAAATTAGTAAATAATCGGGGAAGAGAAACACAAAAACGTATATTTCATTAATATAAAAATGTCTGCACAAATGATGTTGTGCGATAAGTGTTTGTATTGACGAGGGAACAGAGTGCATAACCGTTAAAATTATGAACCAGGATATCATAAACGTAAAAGGAGATCACTTTTTGTCCATGACCTACCATAATCATCATCAACTACTGCACATT
Source organism: Elysia crispata (assembly GCA_033675545.1). NCBI lineage: Eukaryota > Metazoa > Mollusca > Gastropoda > Plakobranchidae > Elysia > Elysia crispata. The sequence continues at coordinate 257,195 of JAWDGP010000665.1, forward strand.
TCGGCTTCCTCAAAAGAGAGAAAGTAGAATCAGCACTTCTCTATTTTATCCCACGATCTAACATTTAGCATGGAAAGCTAAGCAACCCAACTAACTAACAATGGTGCAATTAACTTTCTCAGAGAAAAGGTTATCACTATAATATGCCTTGAATATTGCATCAAAAACATTAACTGCTTTAATTCCATAACTACCTCAACCTAAGCACGTCTTGACCCACATATCCATGTTTTTTTTTTCTTTTTCTAAGGTTGAGCTTTTTTTTACCTAAACCCACTATGTCACACTGATAATCTCAAGTCGTCAGTCTCTATATAGCATCACGGCTTACCTTTATCTGTGCATGCCAGATAGCGATTGAGCGCTCGGCTGACAGAACGGAGATGCGGGGTTCGAATCCTGGCTAGGGCTGCCTGGTGGTGGGAGGAAAACTTCTCTAACCAGCCCTATTCTAAGACTGGTCCAGAGAGGTAACCACAACATTACACTTAATCTATGCCTCTTGTACTGAAATGAAGTGGTTGCATACTCTTGCTATACGCAACAGTTCTTACAGCCTAGAAAGTACATGATCAGAACCAACCAACCAAACCAACCAACCAGCCTATCTACACGTTAACTTGCTTTGCAGCATTGCAACTTACCCTAAAATAATTCAACGTCTACTGATTGCCTCCACAGTTTACCTCCAGAAACATGACATTCACTGATTATCTCCAAGCTAACCTCTAGTAACATGACATTCACTGTTACCTCCACAGCTCACCTCCAGTAACATGACATTCAATGATTACCTCTACAACTTACCTTCAGTAACATGACATCCACTGATTACCTCTACGGCGTACCTCTAGTAACGTGACATTCACTGATTACCTCCACAGCTTACCTCCAGTAACATGACATTCAATTATTACCTCTACAACTTACTTCCAGTAACATGACCTCCACTGATTACCTCCATAGCTTACCTCCAGTAACAACTTGCTCAGATTCCGACTGGAAAACTTGTCATCGTCGCTCTCGTCCCTCTCCCTGCCCTCCTCGGCAAACACCGCAGCGGCAGACGCGGCCGACGACTGCATGGAGTCGGCCATGCCCGCAGCCATCAGACTCTCTGCGGCCCGTCTCTCTGACTCTCGCCTCACGCTCTCTCTGTACAGGGGATGGTCCAGGATCAGCTCGCAGATTCTCTCCATGTCGTTATCGGCTGCTGCCAGAAGGGCCTGAGGGGAGAGAATTTGACTGGTTGATAGATTGGTAGGTTGATTGTTTGATCGAATTGCTTTTAAAAGAAAATTCAAGTGATCTTTAAAGTTGATAATCATCGCGAAATTTGGGTTTATTTGTTGTAGTTATTAGTAATAGTATTATTAGAAGAAGAAACAGAAGAAGAAGAAGAGGAAGAAGAAGAAGAAGAAGAAGAAGAAGAAGAAGAAAAGGAAGAAGAAAAAGAAGAAGAAGAAGAAGAAGAAGAAGTAGTAGTAGTAGTAGTAGTAGTAGTAGTAGTAGTAGTAGTAGTAGTAGTAGTAGTAGTAGTAGTAGTAGTAGTAGTAGTAGTAGTAGTAGTAGTTGAAATACGAGCAATAGCAGTTTTAGTAATACATCAGTGTGGTACTTGCCGCCGGGAGCAGGGTTTTACTAAGACACCAGAATGACAAGGCAGTGCACTATGAAAGTTTACGGCCTTCGCGCGTAATGCCCCAAAGGAGTTGGAGTTCATTCACCCAATACAGTTGTCCGAGAAACATAGGGAACATTAAAGTTCTTAGAGAACACGTGAAATTAATAAAGCAATTATTTCACTGTGCAGAGATTTTTGGCATTTTTGTGTCTCAGGTATAACAAAAAATAAGTAGACTTGGCTTGAAGTAGGTGGTTGAAAGGTGTAGCCCTTTTAGAGCATAATTGTTGATGGACTAAAACTTTACCTAGAGCAATCAGAACTGAAATTAAAATGGCTGATATCGAGCCATCAGACCCAAGCTAGCTAGATCCTACCCAGTTACCCGTGCAACTGACAGTACTGAAGTACAAACAGAATGTTCTGCCTTTTTAATTCCTTGGAAAACTCGGACGCCAAACTTCTCAAAAGAACCTGTGTCCCAGAGTTTTTAAAAGCTTTGCTTGTACTTTAAATGTAAAAACTGTTTAGGCCAATGATTCTTCTTATACAAATGGTTGACTTAATCCACGTCTTATTTGTACAGATGAAATTTACCCAAAGCTTTCGGTGCACTAAGTAGACATGTCACCACCAATCTAAAAAATGATACTTGAAACCAAAGAAAGATGACAAACACACTAAGCACTGCTAATTTCATTGTATATTTTCAATGTTTGTATTTATTTTATTGGTTTATGGTTTGTGCGACACGAGCTTACGTTTAGTCTACGATGATAATATGTGTGCCATAATTATTAATGCGGTGTTATCATGCCAGACAATAAGAAGACAATAGCTCTTGTGCTTAAAAAACGCGATGATCGATTTGTATTCAAACAAATTCATATGAAAAATACCTTGAAAAAAGAAATCAAACAAACAAACAAACAAAAAAACAACAACGTAAAAGTGGGAGACAGAAGAGATAGAGATAGAGATAGATAGATGAGAGAGAGAGAGAGAGAGAGAGAGAGAGAGAGAGAGAGAGAGAGAGAGAGAGAGAGAGAGAGAGAGAGAGAGAGAGAGAGAGAGAGAGAGAGAGAGAGAGAGAGAGAGAGAGAGAGAGAGAGAGAGAGAGAGAGAGAGAGAGAGAGAGAGAGAGAGAAAACTGACTACCCAATCTGTGTGATGACACTTTAAAACCAGCAACAGAAATTTTCGATTTCTTGCTTCCCTGAGCCAGTCCCCGCGGACCACCTCAAGAGTTTTCTATGGTCCTTGTCTCGTTTTCGAAAAATGAGATGCCAGCTATATTTATGCCGTCACAGTTTTCTTTCTAATAACTCAGAATTTCTATGTGGATTGTACTTTATTTCTGCTAATTATTTTAGCTATCTAGAGATGTCTTTGTGTCTATCTTCCTATCTCTTTAATGATTTACTTTACCCTGTATATCGGTATATTTACTTTAAAACTATCTACACTCAACTCCTACTTCCATTTAGATAAAGTTCTGTTAATATTTTGATTTATTACACCTATGAAGATTATTTGTTAAACTAATAACTTTTTGTCCTCCATCATTCCAAATGATGCGAGGTGTCCAACTGTTTTCCCTCAGTACACGTATCTAAATCGCTAAATGATTATTTATATGGAAAGTTTCTTTTAGGCCCAAGTTTTTTCTCAAGTTTACCAATAGAATTGAGTTCACTGGTCATGGTAAACTGGGCTTGCAAGAAACATATCGTTTGCAAATTCAATTTTTTTTTTTGCCAATCTTAAATTCTCACTTATCTCCTCCTTTCTCACCCCCCCTCCCCCCTCCCCCCCCAAAAAAAAAAAAAAGAAAAAAAAATTAAAATTAATAAAACGCCTCCTTCTCCATGTTCCCACCTCCTCATCCCTCCTCTATCCCTTGTCTCTCTCTCTCTCTCTCTCTCTCTCTCTCTCTCTCTCGCCCGACGCTCTCAATCTCTGCTACACAAACCGAGATTGTGGACACAGCGCGGCTGGCGCTGGCTCATCTTCTCAACGTGAGCTCAAAACAAGCACAACATTTTAAACAAACAAACAGAGATGCAGTCGCACGTCCTCTTCTGGTGTCCCTTTCCTCTCCAGCCCATTCCCCCCCTTACTTGGTTCACAAAAGAGACAAATCTTGGGACGGTACCGTGTATGTCTTTTTGCCCTGACAACGTTAAATTTGTGTCTCCCAACAATCTTTTCCCTTCGATCTCGAAAACCTAGTTTTCAAATTTAGGCAATAACTGAATGTATTGAAGAAATGACGGTGCAGTATAAAATGTTGGTTGCCTTGCTTTCGCAAGTAATTTTTAGAATCAAGTTCAAGCTTTTTAGGCTGTATTACTAGAACTAGATTTGTAGAAGGAAGTCAGCGGGATAAATGATACGTAAAAGTTAATGAGGCTGCCTCGGGTGAGATTTGGATCTTCTCAATCAAGATTGCGAGTCACTCAGGGCGGTTCAGTAAATACCTTCGCCATGAACCTCTCTTTTTAGGGAGCGTAGTGGCGTATTGGTATAAGCTATGCTCTCTTTGAGTGGCAAGGCGATGGATGTCAACGCATCTACCTATGTTCAAATACCATAGAGGCGAGACTTTTTTCAGTAATTCCTCCCCACTGCTAAGCACTTCCCTTGACTCTAGCTGTTACTAATTCTGATATAACTATGAAGCACGAAAACAACCCATAAGATACCCACGTCAGAAAAGTTCAATGCGAAAAAATAATTTATGTATTAGATTTCCATGAAGAACTACCTATAAGGAGTGACCATGCTGAAATAAGGTCAATTTATTTTCTTTTTAAAAATTGAAATTGATTGTGCTCTGGAGTTTGTTTACCTCTAAATAAACTTTGTTTCATGCTACTACCTTCTGCTACTTACTATGTAATGTATATTAACACAATCAAGATTAAAATATGAATTAATAATTCAGAAATTATTACTGCTGGCTCGGTTTTTTACTTTTTATCTAATACCAACATTTGTTTCTCATTCTTGGAGTTTTAGTTCTAAAGGTTTCCAAGAAGAAAGTTTCTTCTCGCTCGAGTATGGCCATGTTTGCTTCTAATTTCTCCAACCTTTTATCATCCGCTGCGTTGCTCCTCTAAGATAATGAAGAAAATTCTGGCTTGTAACAAGCTTCGTTTAAAAAGTTTAAACTCAAGTGATGGATGCGTTCAGTTTCTGAACTACGCGCAAATGTGACCTATAATGATATAGCTTTTTATTCCCGAATTACATCAGTTTCTTTGACAGTCTAATCAGTGCAGTCTAGTCAAGAGTTCTTGAACAGAGAATTTTAGCTTTGCTTACGAGAACATCAACATATTTTATACCTCACGTGATGCGGAGTTTAGAGCGTTTTCTTTATAGAATCAAATTTTATTTCTGGTTTCCGCTCCAGACACTTACATCACCTCCTAAAGTCTAGCCTTCTCTGATTTCTTTCTGTTCACTCCAGATTTTTCTCTCGATTTTTAAAAATTTCTTATACATCTTGTCCTTATGTGACATTAGCTTAATATGAAGTTGATCCGGTGTACTTAAGTGGAAGAAGACGTCGCTAACTTCAAACTAAAGTTCGATAATTCTGCTTTTCCCAACCGTCAACCAAAGGCGAGTGAGTGAGTGATGTCCCCTGCCCGCACTGTGCCGCCCCCACTCGCACCAAGCGAAGGGACATTAGAGGGAACCCAGTTAGGGAGGGAATGAATGCAATTTTCCAAGAGTGATGGAAAAACAGGCGGTCCACAGATTGTCAAGCTTGCGGTAAAGTCCAAAACTTGGAGACGGCACCAGTTCGTTTGGAAAGGATCGAAGAAAACAAATGAAATTAAAACAGAAGAAGAGTACAAAAGAAGAAGAAACGGGGTCAGGAAAATAAAGCAAGAAAAGAAGGATAATAATAATAATAATAATAATAATAATAATAATAATAATAATAATAATAATAATAATAATAATAATAATAATAATAATAATAATAATAATAATAATAATAATAATAATAATAATAATAACGATAATAATAATAATGGTAATAATAATAAAATTACTACTACTACTACTACTACTACTACTACTACTACTACTACTACTACTACTACTACTACTACTACTACTACTACTACTACTACTAATAATAATAATAATAATAATAATAATAATAATAATAATAATAATAATAATAATAATAATAATAATAAGAAGAAGAAGAAGAAGAAGAAGAAGAGGAAAAAGAAGAAGAAAGAAGCATGTGTGGAAGGATATGAGAGAAAGAAAGAGAGTAAGGTCAGGATTCAAAGAAGAAGACATATGAAGATACGAATAATAAAAGGAAAAAAACAATCAAGCTAGGGAGTATGTGAACCGGAAAGGGCAGATAAATTATGTCAAGACGAAAAGAAGGGGTAAAAAAAAGAGGGAGAGAATGGATTCAGCTTTAATTGACACTAAAGGTTGGATTAAATAACAAGAATATCAAAGATATAGAAATTTATTGACACACACGTTGAAAGATAGGAAAGGGGGAGAGAGGTAGCTAGATAGAGAGAAATCAAGGGAGCGAGCGAGCGAGCGAGAGAGAGAGAGAGAGAGAGAGAGAGAGAGAGAGAGAGAGAGAGAGAGAGAGAGAGAGAGAGAGAGAGAGAGAGAGAGAGAGAAGGAGAGAAAGACAGGCTGACAAACAGACAGACAGACAGACAGACAGAGAGGGAGAGAGATAGACTGACAGAGACAGAGGGAGAGGGAGTGAGAGAAAAGGGAATGAGAGAGAGATAGAGAGAGAGGGAAGGAGGGACAGAAAGAGGGGGAGGATAAAATTGTCGGAGATTCGAGAGAAAACAAAGAGTGAGGGAGGAGAAGAGCTTTAATTTTCCGCTGGTCCAAATCTATTGCTTGACTGGATTTCTTGTGATGGACGACCACAGAAAATAACTGGAGATAATGAAAGTTGAACATTTTATACTAGTTGAGACGAATTTTTTTCCAACATTTCCATTAAGAACCATTTTGTTCAGTGAGTCGAGAAATCTGACCGATAAACAGACCGACGGTCTCAAACATATTTTCAAAAAATGTCAGGGAAATAAAGAGGGAAGTTAAGATGAAACAAGGACTGGAGTAGATGGATACAACTGGAGAGAATGAGGAAACGAGACTGGGAGAGAATGAGGAGAAAGAGAGAGAGATGGATAGAGTGTAAGAGAACAAGAGAATGAATGAGAAAATGAGTCAGGGAGAGAGAGAGAGAGAGAGAGAGAGAGAGAGAGAGAGAGAGAGAGAGAGAGAGAGAGAGATTTAGAGATATATAGATAGATAGAGAGAGGGATGAAGAGATCGAAATAGAAAAGGGAAAGAATTAGGGCAACATTGACGGGGATAAAAACTAGTGGAGTATGACAAAAAAAGAACAGAAGACCGAAGGATACTATAGATATGAAGAAAGAAAGAGAACAATCGAGGAGAGAGAAAAAAAGGAAACATATCGAAGTGAGAAAGAGATACGTGTAAGTGATAGCGGAAGAGATAGAAGAGGCATCGGGTTGGCTACGATTAGGTGGTGGGAGGGGAAAGGAAACTCTTGGTCCAGCGTTAGAGGATAGGGAGGAAAGACCTCGTCTATCGCTAGAGGAGGACGAAAAGCTTTACAAATCTCCGAACCCAAATCACTTAACAGATGGGTCAATACTGGGTGATCTGACGGAAGTTTCACATCCCTGGCAGGCAAGGGGGACAGTCACCCGGTGCTGGCACACTGATAAACACACACACACACACACACACTCATTTTTTGTCCAGAAAGAAGCAGAGGACCCGATGAATTTTTTCCCCCTCCGGTTCCTTAATAGCTTTCTGAAAAAGAGCAAGAAAAAAGAGGCTGGGGTGAGTAGAGGGAGACCTCCATGGCGAGTCGATACGGGTGTGGTGGTGGTACATGGTGAGGATCTCGGAGGAGGATTTGGGGATTTTCTAAATCAGGATCTCGGTCGATCACGTGATACATGCAGCTCGGAATGAGAAAGAAGCCTTGGTGAATAATAATATTAAAAAAAATTGGGGGGTAAGGGGAGAGGTGAGGAATGCATAGACAAACAGAAATAAATAAACAAATAAACAACAATAAAGAAAAAAAAAGATAAACCATATAAAACAGACACAAGAGTGTTTTTTAAAATAGTTTTTTTTTCAGGCATTGGTTATTACAGGGAGAGGCATTGGGAAAGAGATAGAGAGAGCGCTAATGAGAAAGTGGTAGTGATAAATACTTACTACACTTAACATGATTTAAAAAAAAGAAGAAAGAAAAAGACATAGAAAGCAAAAGCTGCATAGTTCAAAGGTCGATAACAGAAAGCAACGAAACACACTGTTAAATCGATCCTTATAAAAGACTTTAGCAAACTTGAGAATAAGAGACGTGGTAGGAAAAGCTCCCGGACATGATTGGTCAGATAAAAGAGAGAGTAGGGGGGTTGTCGTGACAAAGACTAGTCGGGATGTGAGCAGTAACAGTGGTGAATCCTTGACTCAACCATTGGTCAACTGGTCATTAGGTGACACCAAGCTGTCCTTGATTTGGATCCGTGGAGCAACATCTACGCAGTCTTGTTATAGTGACAGAGAGGGGGGGAGAGATAGATAGATAGATAGATATATAGAGAGAGAGGGAGAGAGAGAGAGGAAGAGAGAGAGAGGAAGAGAGAGAGAAAGAGAGAGAGAGGAAGAGAGAGAGAGAGAAGAAGAGGAGAGAGAGAGAGAAGAAGAGAGAGAGGAAGAGAGAGAGAGAAAGAGGGAAAAAGAGAGAGGAAGAGAGAGAGAAAGAGATAGAGAGAGAGAGAGACAGAAAGAGAAAGAGAGAAGAGAGATGTTTTGATATAGTCAGAATATAGGCGAAACTTTTATCATTAAATTTTAAATTAAATTGTTATTTTTCATGACCCGCAGAAATCAAGCTGAGTGCTGGTTCCCACTTAGCTTTTTTATTCAAAGAGAAAGGGAGATAGATAGATACGAAAGATAGATAGATAGATAGATAGATAGAAAGAGAGAGAGAGAGAGAGAGAGAGAGAGAGAGAGAGAGAGAGAGAGAGAGAGAGAGAGAGAGAGAGAGAGAGAGAGAGAGAGAGAGAGAGAGAGCAAGAGTTACAGACAAATTTTTGATAATGTCACATTAAAAAAGGAAACTTTATGATTAAACTTCAAGTTCAGTAGTTTCATTTCTTTGACCTATTAACCAAGTTGAATGCCCATTCCAGTAGAGATCAAGAGAAAAATAGATGGAAAAAGAAAAAGCGACATAGCGCCATAAAGAGAAAGAACGATGGAGAGAAAAGGAATTAAGGAATATAACAAACTAGAGAAAAAGATAATCGGGAGGGAGAGAGAGAAGCAGAGCATAAGAGATGGAACGAGAAAAGGAAAACAGAACGGAGAAATCGTTTCAAGTGTATGGCAGCACTACATCGTCTTGTCACTTTCTCCCAACTTTCTCCCAACGGTTCCATTAAAAGAAACGACAAAGCCGTTAATTCCCTGTTAAGTGGGACAATACTCGACACTCGATGTACAACCTCAGATAATCATCCCAGATTTTTTTCCCCACACTGTCCCAAATAAAAGCCATTTAGATGTGGTGTGAAAGAGAAAGAAGCATAGAGAAAAAGAGGATGGGAGTAGGGATATAGATTGATAGAAAAGTAAATAAATAGATTGATAAATGGATAGATAGTGAATGTGACAGAAGGAAAGAAAGAAAGAAAGAAAGAGATAGAGAAGAGAGAGAGAGAGATAGAGAGAAAGAGAGAGATAGATAGAGAGAAAGAGATAGATAGAGAGAAAGAAAGAGAGAAAGAGAGAGAGAGAGAGAGAGAGAGAGAGAGAGAGAGAGAGAGAGAGAGAGAGAGAGAGAGAGAGAGAGAGAGAGAGAGAGAGAGAGAGAGAGAGAGAAGAGGGAGAGGAGATGAAAAGACAAATAGACAAACATTCCAAGTGAGCTTTCCACTTGTCGAAGAATCACAAGAGGAAGAGGAGACAGCCCCGAGGCCTCAAGGAGCCAATACCCACGACAGTGACAGTGCATTTAGTTGGTGATGAGTCAGAACAAGCCCAGGACCACTAAGGATGAGGAGAATAAATACGGCGACTAGTGCGGGGTCGGACTTTCTTTTTTTAACTTAAATGGGAAGTTATCTTTTCTGCTGCATTATTGAAAGAATGATAAAAAAAAGTTTCTTCAATAAACTGAATAAAACGCTAGCAAAAACTGATATATTGCGGTGAGAGTGAGTTGATAAAACTTCATTTTACTTCCCGTGTAAATGAGACGTGGAATTTATAGGCGGATTGGATGGGAGAGATTTTGTAGCTTCCCAAGCCTTGCGCGAACCAGTTCTGACGCGATAATCTATACTTTGAAGGGGAGTAATTTATGTGTGGAAAAAAATCCTCAAGAACAAGGTAACGCGAATAGGTTCGTGGCTGATCTAAACACTTTACATTTTGCTGGAGACGGACCGTCCAAAACAAGTTGGCATAAGGCCCCCCGTCAGGCCGATGAATGTTCAATGATCACAGTTTTAATAAGTCACTGTGATCAGTGCACCTATCTAAGACTCTGGTAGAAGTCCAAGCTACGTTTCAACAGCTAAAAAATCTTCTCATTATCAGTGCCAGCTGGATTGATGGCCGTATGCTAACACATGAGGCTTTGAGAACTTCTCTAGGTTGTTCCAGAGGCATCAATCTCTCAACCCTGTCCTACCTAGCGGGATCTTTGTGGTGAGGAAAAGACTTTCCTTTACTCCAGTTATCTTATGCATGTTACTCGTGACTTAAAACAGAATTGGAGAGAAATAGATAGACAGACAAAGAGAGATGGAAAGAAATAGAGATAGAGAATGAGCGATAAAGAAAGAGAAAAATAGAAACTATACAGAGAGAAAGAGAGAAAGAGAGAGACAAAATAAAGATAGAGCGAGAGCGAGACAGAGAAAGAGAGAAAGAGAGAAATAGAGAGAGAGAGAGAGAGAGAGAGAGAGACAGAGAGAGACAGAGAGAGAGAGAGCGAAGAAAAGAGATACTGATTAAGAAAGAGAAAAGAGAAAGAGATAGAGAAATATATATATATATATATATATATATATATATATATATATATATGTGTGTGTGTGTGTAGAGAGAGAAATAGAGAGAGAGAGGGAGAGAAAGAAAGAAAGAGAAAGAGAGAAAGAAAGAGAAATAATGAGAAACATTTCTTTCCAGCAGAATAAACCAACTCCAACCTTGTAGCGCTGCCTGTTTCATGACAAAATTATCAAAATTGTGTCCAGTTAACTGGTCTGCAGGCCTGACCCTCATGTTTGACCACTTGACCATTTTGCAAAGTGGACACATAATTATATCAATACGGCACAACCACTTACGGACCTTTCCTACTAGCATGCTACATGTTTTGGTTTACAAGAGCGAGGAAAAAAAATTGAAGAACATAAATCAGTTATCTGAACAGGATATAGGAAATATAAGAACACAAAGCAGCAATAGCAACTTAAGGATCTAGAAGAAAACATCACACCCAGAACAGCAATCTTTAACTGGACAGTAGATCTGCTTGTGCGAAAGCGGCAATCATAAAATAGGGCCAGGATGTGTTTTCAAAAGATTATTTTTGTGAGAGGTTATTTCTCTGGGGCATAGGGAGATATTGTGAAAATAAGAGGCGGCAAAGGGACAGAGATCGAGATAGATACAAAGATACTTAGATGGATAGATAGATAGATAGATAGATAGATATAGATAGATGGATAGATAGATAGGTAGATAGAGAGAGAGATAGTTAGATAGGAAGATAGAGATAGATAGATAGATAGACAGATAAATAGATAGATAGATTGATAGATAGAGAGAGATAGTTAGATAGTGAGATAGAGATAGATAGGTAGATAGATAGATAGAGAGAGATAGACAGATCGAGAGAGAGACAGAGAGGGAGATAAAAAGGGAGAGGGAGAGAGAGAGGAGTGGCTAAAGATAGAAATATAACGTACATAAATATACAGCTCAGAAGGAGATAGATCCAGAGAAAAATCACGGGAAGAAGAGATCTAGTGAGGTATAAAGAAAATCAAGTGAGCTTTTTTTTTTTTAAATTCACTTCCACCGTTAATCCTCAGTAGACGAAAATCAAAATAACAGGTGATGCTAGGTGAGGATGGATGAGGATAGGTGAAGATAAACGAAGATAGGTGAGGATAGGTGAAAGATGTGATGCAGTAGCAAGATTATGTGCAAGAGGAGTATACGATCATGTTGTCTTTTGTGCAGACAGATGCCTCTTATGTTTTCCTCAGCACGCTTACTGTTTACAGGAGCGGAGGAAGATAACCAGAACGTCCACTTACCTTGTGAATATATTTCCCAGATGACCTTTCCAGAAGATAACAAACTACATCCACGTCATTTCCGGTGACAGCCATTTCCAGAGCTGTCCGCCCCTGCTGATCGCAGCAGTCAACTTTTACCTTCCCGCTCTCGAGAAGTTCTGAAAACGAGAAAAAGAATGAAATAGAGAATGAATTGGTAAATTCCAAAACAAACATGTAAAACCAAATTAATGGAAGGAAGCAAATCGGACTGACAGAAGTACAAAATCCAACACGAGAATGGAAAGTACAACACTAGGGGTGAAAGTTTACTGGATGTACGTGTGTTACCAAGAACAAGATATAAGAGATGTGTATCGAGCTGACACACGACTTGGATAACACTAGGAGTAAAAGTTTACTGGATGTACGTGTGTTACCAAGAACAAGATATAAAAGATGTGTATTGAGCTGACAGAGGAGTACAATTTTACTGATTGCAGGCCTGTAAGCAAAAACATGGTACAAGAGAAATGTATGAAATTAACACACGACTTGGATAACTGTGGGATCCAATCATTTTCATATTTTGTGGAGCTGTGTGATATACACTGTCCATTTTTGGGGACCTTTTGTCAAGATCTAAGAAAGTGCGGAAAAAAACCGTAAAGGATAGAGCTCAATTAGGGAGAAATATCCTCCAAACAACGTAGAACTGTTAGATGATAGTTACTTTGATTGTCTCTCAAATGCAGGATTATCTTAGAAAGGGCATGCGATTTCACGAAGAGTTACGCCACATAGTT